>JABUQX010005928.1:0-12500 GCA_015478945.1 Trachelipus rathkii
AATATATAAGATTACAGATCGTTTGCAATTTATTGTCATCCACTTTCTGATATAGTGAGTATATTCGAAATAAACCTATGGCTAGAGTGCATAATGTTAAATCCTATAGTAAGATAAAAGATTCAAAGAGACCTTTAAAAATATTAGAGAAAAAGTTTTAAATCTCTGTACTAACTAAACTCTAACATAACCGTTACTTAACGTGAGAAGTAGATGGAGTATTTATATCTTGATCTTCGTGGAGTGAGGTTAATTTAATTTTATATTTATAAAAATTTATTCACTTTGCATTGTTTAGAAAAAAAAACATAGAAAAAAAGTTCTATGTAGATAGAAAAAAAGTTTCAAGGAAACTTTTAATACATCGCGCTGTCTTGTACATTGGTTCCGATAACGTAACTAGGGGAAAAAAAATGGATTAAAAGCTTAATTCCCTTAATCAGGATAATGCGTCATTGAGCATATACTGTATATATATAATATATATTATATATATATATATATATATATTAAGTATATACTATATATATATATACTATTATATATATATATATATATATATATATTATATATATTATTATATATATCTATATATAATATATAATATATATAAACATGGGTATAATTTTTAATTCAAAGAAGAAGGCACACAACCTGAAAGAAAGGATTAATTTTGCAAATACATTAAATTAGTAATTGAAATTGAAAACTGTCTTATGCTGCATATTGAGTACAATGGTTTCTAACGAAATTATTTTCTTTCATAGGTAATTTTTTTAAGAAATGAAGATTTATAATGACAATGAAGAAACTGGGAATATATCTTACCTTGAGATCACCCAATATTACAGTTGTGGTTAGAGTACTTGATTGTATTGAATCAATACTTCTATATTTTTGTAGCTTTCTGTTAACTGAACTGAATGGGGAATAGGTACGGATGACATTTTATTGCCAATATTTAAGAGTAAGAGTACTGCCTTCAAGCTTCTGCTAGAAGAATCAATGTAGAGCCTCCATTCACTTGGTTGGTAATGAAACGCCAAGTGCCTCAATTAAACCTTTTACATCATTGCGATACACCAAATAGCTGCAAGAAGCACCTGCAAAAGAAATTTCGAAACTCTTCGTCTCTATTTTTGAACCAAAAAAGTCTTGGTAAGTTTCTTGAGAGAGGAGGTTGTTCCGACTAAGACGGGTGCAAGAAGTTTCGTTCTCTTTTAGAAAGACAAAGATCATCTGGTACAAGGTCATTAATTTATCTTTAGTGAGTGGTCTTAGGCGAAGTGTTTGGTAGACGTGGCTGATATGTCACAGAAGTGTCGTGTCATTCCACTCTATATTTCTATATATTTGTCTTGTAGCTCATGTATTTTCAGTGGAGGATGAGGAAGCTGGAATCTCCTGGACTTCAGTGGTTGTGGTTTAAATTGGCAGATAGGAACATCAGGGTAGACTACAGTGTGCTAGTTCTTCTTATTGATACTGAAAAAAGGTTTTCGCCTACTTAATTTACATATATTTTATATTTCACTCGAGGCCCTCGTTTCCACACTGTATTACACAATTTCATATCCAGGAAAATTTACCAATTTTAAATACAATCAATTTTTTAAATTTAGATTATATATATATATATATATATATATATATAATATATATATATATATATATATATATATATATATATATATATATATATATATATATTATATATATATAATAATATATATATTATATTATACAGGTCATATATATATATATAGTATATATATATATATATATATATATATATATATATATATTATATTATATATAGTATATATATATATATATATATATATATATATATATATACATATATATATATATATATAATATATATATATATATATATATATATATATTATAAACACAATTTCTCTACCAGAATAATACACTATTTTTATAAACAATTACAATTTCAATAGGCTACCAAAAGATTTTATAAACCTTTCTAGATTTGCCAAGGACTATATTCGTAAAGTAATTATCTCACCTTTGAGATTGGTCATGCAAAAATAGCAGTCTGTATTATGGTCCTTGCCTTCTCTCCACACCATAGGTACAACCATGACAACAGTTTCTTATTGCACTCAACGTCCAAGCGCCTTAAGGCTATGATACAGCTTTGCAGCACATTGTGGAGCAATAGGTTTTGTCTTGATCTCCTAGCTTTATTCCAAAATATGCATTGTAAAGGAACTTTACTAACGGCGTTATAGTGCATTGCTGGAGACTAAAAGTTACTTTGCCACACACATAACAAAATCTATCAGGACTGTTTTTACACTTTCTATTCATTTTTATGAAATATTAGAAGTTTTGCTAATGTATCTGCCTGTAAAAAAATTCACAAAGATAAATAAAGCTTTAAGAAATACACTTTAAACACTGTTCTTAGATGAGAACAGTCATGGATTAAAGTAAGAATACTTAGTTGGAGAGTGAGCAAGCAACACACAACCACTCGCGCCCACGGTCCGCTAGAGACTGAGCTCTCTAATGCCATCTAGGGAGCTCGGTCTGTATCTTAAAAACTAGACCTGATTGAGCAATATGAATGCTTGATTTGGATTTAGGAGACAAATTTCATTAACAACCACCTATAAAACCCCCAGGAACATTTTGGTCGCAGGCCTGTGTTATTAGCATCTTTTATAGATGATGTCTACTTAGATTCTTCTGAATACATCATTAATCGTACTTCGTTTCGGAAAATTGGAGAAAAGTATCGTAAGTCGTATAGTGAAAAGATAAAGAAAAACATTTCTACATGTTTAATAAATGCAAGTGCTGTAACAATTCACTGGTATACAAAAATGTTTTCTGATATTGGTATATCATGTGAAAGATTAACAATCTTTACGAATATACCTGAAGGAACAGGAAAATAAATAGCTGAAAATGTTTAGGAAACATTAGAGAATTGGGCATTAACAGACAAGGTTCAATCATTTGTGTTCGACACGACTGCATCGAATACCGTTAGACTAAAAGGAGTTTGTTCGCAGTTAGAAAAGAAAATTGAACGCAACATTTTATTTTTCGGCATCCGTCTTCGTGTCTCAGAGATTATCTTGGGAGAATGTTTTTCTAAAAGTAAAATAACACTTTCAGGACCAGACATTCCTCTGTTTAAAAGATTTAGAGCTAAGTGGCCTGAAATTAACTAATATTAGAAATTTCGCTCCCAGTATTAAAAGACTGATATAAAAGAAATTTTTAAAGATGAAGTAGTACACGTAACATTTGCACAAAGAGTTTCTAGAGCTATTAATTGTATTCTTAGGTGAAATTTCACCAGGGAGAATAAATTTCAGGAAGTCAGTCGCATACCATTTAGCACGATGGATGGCCATAGCCATTTACAGCTTAAAAATTTACTTATTTAGAAATGAATCTGCTCTAACTAGTAATGAAGAATCATCACTGTTGCAGCTAAGCATATTTATAGTAAAATGTTATGAAATGTGTTGGTTCCATTGTTCAAATGCTGTTCAAGCATCTCTAAATGACATTAAAATTTTGAGGGCCTTACACAATTATAAAAACACTGATAAAATATTAGTTGGTGCTGCCATTTCTAAATTTATAGATCATTTACATTATCTAAATAAGAAATGTGCATGTTTTGCCTTATTCGATAAAAGTATCAATAATGAAGACAGAATGGAATTGGCTGCCAAAATTATTGCGTTAGAGGACGATGAAAGCGAAGTAAACTATGAAGAAATTTCGGAGAAACTAATTTTAAGAAAAGTTGATGTTGATAAATTTTAGGAAGATAATGATAATCATGTAATAACAAAGTTGCTAAGTAAATATTCACTAAGTTTATTTTAAAATGTTCAACATCTCCACCGAAATTTTAAAAAAATATCACCAATAATGGGATAATTTACCGGATTATAAGAAAGGGAATAAAATAATAGGACAATTGCAAGTTATATACGACCCAGCCAAAAGAGGAATGAAGCTATTGCAAGAATTTAATGACAAAATAGCCAAAGATTAAGACAAGAAGCAATTTCTATTAAAGGTAACGTTTTTTTTAATATATTATCTAATTAGTCTTTAGAAATAATTTCGCCAATATTTAAAATATAACTTTGGTGAAATTTAACAATTACTATTTAATTTAAAAAGATTTTTCAGGCGGTTCAAAATTACAGGAGAAAGTACCCAAAACCAACACTAGCTCTGCTACGGAAACCTTTCAATAAGTAACATTCAACTATGTTTTATGAATTTCTTAATTAATAAAAATATAAAATCCTTATTCCTTGTCCCAAGTGGGCTATCACCATACCCCATTACAAAACCCCGCCATTCACTCCTATTATGCACCTTTCTTCTCGCCTCTGCCAAACTCACATTCCTTTCCTCCAGGCATTCCTTTACTGACTCAATCCACTTTTTCTTCGGTCTCCCAGCCGGTCGATTCCCAGCACACTCACCACTATATATCCGCTTAATCAACCGGCTATCATCCATTCTTTTAACATGACCAAACCATCTCAATGTAAATTCATTTATTCTCCCATTTACTCCTTTCTTCACACCGCACAACTGACAAATAAGTTCAAATTAAAATTTTTTATTATTTACCATATATATTATATTTTTATATTATTATTATTATTATTAAAGGAAATAGTCTTTTCAAAATTAACACATGTAAATTTTATAATTCATATTGTCCTTAGGAACGAGGGAAGGACAGAGTGAAATTCTGGTAATATCGTCTTGACTGGAGCTTGTTCGCTGAAAGTTGCTTTTGAATCAAACTTTCTGAGGTTTTAGGATGGCTCAACGGTAAAGCGTCTAGTACGTTTCTCTCAGTCGCAATATGCGGTGGTTCAACCCCAGCGGAGGCCAGTATTCTTTATCTATTCGTAATTGTTCTTTTTTACAATATATATATATATATATATATATATATATATATATATATATATATATATATAATATATATATATATATATATATATATATATATTATATATATATATATATATATATATATATTATATATATATATATATATATATATAAATATATATATTATATATATAATATATATATATATATATATATATATATAATATATATATATATATATAATATAATATATATCTATTATAATATAAGCAAATATTTATATATACTATATATATAATTATATATATTTTTTATATATATATTAGTGATGCAGGTAACATCCGCATCCGCATCCGCGGAGCATCCGCACATTATTAAAGATCCGCATCCGCATCCGCGCTTTGCCCTGCGGATGTGCTGCGGCGGATATTTATTGTCGAGATTTGATAAAGAATTTTATAATAAAAATACTTAAGATGAATCTGAAAAAGAAAATGAAAATGAAAATGAGTTGAAGGCAATTCAAAAACGGCTTGATATTCCATATCTTAATGTTATCAAAGACATTCCAACTCGCTGGAATAGTACATTTCATATGATGGAAAAAATAGTATTGCTCAAAGAACCCTCTTGCTCGTACTTCATTCCACCATTCAATGTTAACATTCTTACTAATGTGGAAATGACTTCATATCACACTGCATTAAGCTACTGAAACATTTGAAGAAGACTACCAAAAAATACTCAGCGCTATACAGCTTCTGTCTCCCGTATGTAAAACTATTAATCTCAACGCTAAGGAAGTATTTTGAAACCAACTTCAAATGAAAATGATGATGGTTTAAAAAGAATGAAAGATGTAATTAAACTAGAGCTATAGAAAAACGCGCTTTGGTTCTGGGGAAATTAATGACCTTCATACTATTGCAACTAACTTAGATCCCCGTTATAAAGGCAAATTTTTTTGTAACACAATATTAGAACAAGTTAATTGTCACTTTGTGTTGCAGTTGAAAAACTTCAATCCGAACAGTCTATTAGCCACCTATTAAAACGGAAAAAAACGAAAATCTACAGAACCGACACCTTTAACAAGTAAATCAATAACAGATTCACTGGAAGAATTCTATAGTCTAGTAGCGATGAAGAAACACACGCATTGCAAAAGATGTAGTGCAAATGTATTGGAAAACTATAACCAAAAAAAAGAACTTAGACACACAATGATAATCCTGTCAGTGGTAGAAAGTTAAGGCAAAATGTTTACCACGCATGAGTAAACTTGCAAGGAATACCTTTGATCTGTCCCTCCAACTAGTGTCCCAAGTGAGAGAGTATTTAACAATGCTGGGCTAATAAATGATGAAAAGAGAAACAGACTCTCTGCAGAAAGGCAGAAAATTGATATTCTCAAGCACACCTTCCTATATTTGAATTTCAATACAGTGCAAAGAGTATATAATCTTCATCGTAAAGTCTTTCATTAAGGGCGGAGGTTGGGGAAAAAGGTTGGTGGGTGAATTTGAGTTGGGCCTACGTCGCGCGTAACCCTGGCCTTTTAACCTAAATCTAACTTAAGATTACAAAGATTATATTATATATTATATATATATATATATATATATTATATATTTATTATTAAATTATATATATATATATATATATTATATATATATATATATATATAAAATATATATATATATATATATATATATATATATATATTTATATATATATATATCAAACATCCGCACCCGCATCCGCATCCGCGGATGTTAAAATCAAACATCCGCATCCGCATCCGCGGATGCGAAAAAAATGACATCTGCTGCATAACTGATATATTTATAATTCAAAGAAAGAGATCTCATATGAAGAAGTTGCCTTTTAGTCTTCATATCTGTCAACCATGTTGGGTCGAATTTTGATTATTTTCTTAATGAGGTCTCTCCTTCCCAGATTCAAACAAGGTCAAAAAATGTTCCTACCATTTTGGAACATTCTTTGTATGTTGGTATCAGCTCATTTTTATCCATATAAATTTCTCTCCTAATCTCTCATATTTCTCCTGTTTTTCTCACGCATTTCTCCTATTTTGCTAAGTTCTTTGTTACTTTTCTCCTACACTTGCGTTTTCTCTTATTTTCTCACTTTTTGTTTCTGTTTTTAATTAAAGCAGAAGATTTATCAATTTCAGATATATATATATATATATATATATATATATTATATATATATAATATATATATATATCTATATTATATATTATTATATATTTATATTATTATATATATATATTATATATATAGTTGCTATTTCTAGGAAATTTGGTTTTTTATAATAAATAAATAAAACCATGCTCTAAACATGATGTATAAAAATTTTCTTAAAATAGTTTTCTTTATTAAATCCTCGAAAATTAAAATAGTAAACAAGTAGACAAATTACAGGAATGGAATCTCTTCAAAATTAACAAAGATCAGTGGTTCAGCAAAAAATTACAAATCAACGTTTCGGGAAATATATCATTCCCATCATCAAGATATCAAAGTTTTATTTTTATCAAAATTTATAAAAACAGCACATTCGTTAATGCGAAAAAATAGTATCCAAAAAAGGTTATGGTATCAGTTGAATACATTATTTAAATTATGAGAGCTGCAATTTGTAAGGACCACTATCACTGTTGAGAGAGGGTTTAAGACTGGAGATATAGAGTGATTCCAGAATTTTCAAATCAAGGAATTGGTTGGTTTGTGTCAGTATCGTGAAATGTTGTATATTTATAGGGTGATTTTTATTATGGCTATGGTTTCTGATACTAGATGCGGGAGGGTTGGTGAAAAGTGAACCTGTTCTAGCTGAGCAGCCTCTATGCTCGTCCATCCTAACGGTGAGTTGGCGTTGAGTACTACCAACATAGGTGTCTTGACAGTCACCACATGAATATTTATATACGACGGACGAGCGCAGAGGAGCAGGTAGGGGGTCTTTATGATTTAGAAGGGAACCTATGGAGTAGTTAGGTGTAAAAAGAAAAATAGGTTTTAGTTGAGGATAAGAATTTGATAGAAGTTTTGTGATTTCTTGTTTAATTTTAGTATAATGATGGTCGTAAAAAGGTATTTTAATATAGAAAGGTTGTTTAGAAGGTAGCATAGGGGGTTCAATCGGTGAATATATTTTATTAAGAAATCTTTTTATTAAGTTGTATATTAAGGACGAAGGGTATAGGTTAGAGTTAAAATGTTTAGTTATAAAAGAAAGTTCTGTATGAAGTTTTAAAACATTACGAATCAATTTGGCTTGACTCTGCCCCCCAAAATTGTAAACCTTCCTACTATAAACGTTATATAGACGATACCTTTCTGCTTTTTTCTAACAAACAAAAAGTTACCCCCTTCTTAAATTTCCTCAACTGTCAACTACCTAACATTAAATTCACTACAGAAGAAGAAACTAACGATACTTTATCTTTTTTAGATTTGAGCATTAAAAAGATTAACCCACGCATCTCTTTAAGTATACACCGAAAACCCACCTTCACCAACCTTGCACAAAACTTCTTCAGCCACGTACCTTTTCTTTATAAATGCAATAGCATAAACACCCTAATATACAGAGCCTACCATTTAACATCTGGCTATTTGGAACTTCATACAGAACTTTCTTTTATAACTAAACATTTTAACTCTAACCTATACCCTTCGTCCTTAATATACAACTTAATAAAAAGATTTCTTAATAAAATATATTCACCGATTGAACCCCCTATGCTACCTTCTAAACAACCTTTCTATATTAAAATACCTTTTTACGACCATCATTATACTAAAATTAAACAAGAAATCACAAAACTTCTATCAAATTCTTATCCTCAACTAAAACCTATTTTTCTTTTTACACCTAACTACTCCATAGGTTCCCTTCTAAATCATAAAGACCCCCTACCTGCTCCTCTGCGCTCGTCCGTCGTATATAAATATTCATGTGGTGACTGTCAAGACACCTATGTTGGTAGTACTCAACGCCAACTCACCGTTAGGATGGACGAGCATAGAGGCTGCTCAGCTAGAACAGGTTCACTTTTCACCAACCCTCCCGCATCTAGTATCAGAAACCATAGCCATAATAAAAATCACCCTATAAATATACAACATTTCAAGATACTGACACAAACCAACCAATTCACTGATTTAAAGATTCTAGAATCACTCTATATCTCCAGTCTTAAACCCTCTCTCAACAGTGATAGTGGTCCTTACAAATTGCAGCTCTCATAATTTAAATAATGTATTCAACTGATACCATAACCTTTTTTGGATACTATTTTTTCGCATTAACGAATATTTTGCTGCTTTTATAAATTTCGATAGAAGATAAAACTTTTATGTCCTGATGATGGGAATGATATATTTCCCGAAACGTTGAAGTAATTTTTTGATAAACCACTAATCTTTGTTAATTTTGAAGAGATTCAATCCCTGTAATTTGCCTACTCATTTACTGTTTTAATTTTCGAGGGTTTAATAAGGAAAACTATTTTAAGAGAAAAATTTTATTTACATCATGTTTAAAGCATTGGTTTTATTGTTTATTATAAAAACCAAATTTCCAAAAAATAGCAATATATACAAAATTATCTTGCGAAGATATGGCCACGAAACCTTAAAAACGCTCAAACGTTTTGAAGATATAAAGAAGAAACTGGAAAAATTAAAGCTCGATCTGGACTTCTTGAGACAATGTAAAGCATACCAAGTTACACCAAAATTTATAAAATTTAAAATGTTTACGAAGAGACTCTACAACAGCAGTCTCTACAAATGATTTCAATTTAAATTGCTTAATAATGAAATCAAATTTAAATCTAGTTCAATTCTCAAGATTGATCGTAATATCAACCGGAAACAGAAAAGTAGTAGAAGAATATGACGCAAGTCGAAAAGAAAGCCCAACCTTACCGCCCCCTTTATACCCTTTAGTGAGAACTCGTCGCTGTCAGAAAAATCTACCCTAGGGTTTCATGGGACTGCGACGAACCCTCACTATGGCATCTCGACAATGTAGGGTTCATCCCTTGTCCCAGGTGGGCTACAACCAAACCCCCTTACAAAACCCCGACAATCACTCCTATTATGCACCTTTCTTCTCGCCTCTGCCAAACTCGCATTCCTCTCCTCCAGGCATTCCTTTTCTGACTCAATTCACTTTTTCTTCTGTTTCCCAGCTGGTCGATTCCCAGTACACTCACCACTATATATCCGCTTAATCAACGGGCTATCATCCATCTTTTCCATATGACCAAACCATCTCAATGTGCATTCATTTATTCTCTCATTTACTCCTTTCTTCACACCACACAGCTTCTTAATACGTTCATTCCTTATTTTACCAATTCTTCTCACAACTAACACGCCCCTAAGATTGTCCATCTGAACCCATTGTACATTAGATCCAAACCTCTTTTTCCAGACCATAGTTTCACTTCTTTACATTAAAACAGGCAACAACATACCCTCATGTAAGACCCTAGCGCACTCAAGACTTAGCACCTTAGGATTTAAATGCACCAGCCACCTTTCTACCATTTAAAATTTTCCTACTACACCCTGCATCATCCGTTCCCTTTTCATCCAACATATATCCTAAATATTTAAACTCAGACACTTGTTCCATTCTCACCATCCAACATAACTTCACACCGAGTACTGTCCTCCCTCACAACCATCACCTTACTCTTATCTGCGTTTACTTTTAAACCCCTCCTTTTGCACACCCTGCCAAATCCCTTTACCAATCCTCTCTCTTCAGATTCGGCACACAAAACCAAATCATCCGCGTATAATAGGTAGGAAACCCTGCACTTTCTTCCATTCTCCCTCATTCTAAGACCTTCTTACCCATATATATATATATATATATATATATATATATATATATATATATATATATATATATATATATATATATATATATATATATATATATATAATATATATATATTTTATTTATAAATATATATATATATATATATTCTATATATTATATATATATATATATATATATTATTTATAATATATATATATATATATATATATATATATATATATATAGAGAGAGAGAGAGAGAGAGAGAGGAGAGAGAGAGAGAGAGAGAGAGAGAGAGCAATATAGATTCTCAATATGTTACAACTTTGATTTAACTGAAAGTTACATTATTAACAAATAGAGTATACCTAATGTTTTGATAAAGGGAGGTAAAAGCAGTCCATTGTTGCAGTTAAATTAATACTTTTATTTATTTAAGGAGCTTTACAATTTCAAACATATCGATTTTATTCCTGAAACGTACCCCGATCCAATTCTCAATTTAAATTCATGTATATTGATAGATAAAGCTTTCTAACAATGTAACAACCTTGCGTACAAAAATATTCTTTTTCAGGTACAACCTATATCCAGTCTTTTTTTCTCTATCCAAAACTGCCTTTAATGTAGACATTCTACTTAGCTTTTTTCTATGCTATCGTTTCTTCGTCCTCTCCTCCCAACTTCGTTAGTAAACCTCTTCTTACCTCACTAAAAATTGAATGAAATGGAAGGAGAAAAACTGTCATTTTGAGATTTTGTCCTCAATTGCTTCCATTTCTAAAAATTATTCTTAATGTTCAAAGAATTGGCTCTTTTATTAGATTCTAAGACAATTTCTCTCTTATATTGTTATATAGTTAAGTAGTTATATATATATATATATATATATATATATATATATATATATATATATATATATATATATATATATATATATATATATATCTATACTATATATATATATATATATATATATATATATATATATATATATATTACAGGTAACCACCATACACGGGCAGAACCCTTTTTAATGAGGGGTGGGGGGGGGCAGAATAATAGAATTAAAAAAATTAATAATAACGGGGAAAACCCACCCAATCCCAAGCCTAACGCAAACCTCTGAGGTGACCGCAGACGGAGGACTTGAAGAGAGGGAGACTAAATACAGCAGGAAAAACAGATGAAGGCAGAGAGTTTCACAGAAGAGAGGTGGCTGGATAGAAGGAGTCACCACAACGAGCAAGCCTGAAGTTCTCAATAATCCACAGAATTCATTAGAAAGCAGGGCACCTCTTGTGCTACGAGGGCGCCGCAATGATGGTGGAATGCGAGAAGTCAACTCCCTCGAGTATTTCCCATTGTAATACCTATAGTAAAGAGATAGAGCACCAACGTCACGTCGCAGAGATAACGGGTCAAGGGCGGATAACAGCATTATGTAATTGAAATAGCTGTTCGGAAGAAAAAAATTCCCGCAACCTGAACAGAACTACCAGCTTCTTTGATTCTACCTTAGCAATCGTTGTGATGTGAGGTTTTCAAGATAGTTTATTGTTTATGTTCAGACCAAGAATGTTTATGTTGTCCACAGGTGAGACGGGAGAGCCGTCGAAGAAGATAAGAAAGTTGGGAGGTGTTTTGAGAGGGAGAATGTGAAGGGGTTAAGTTTTTCGAAGAATTGAATTTTCCCCAAAGGTTGAG
>JABUQX010005928.1:20000-22500 GCA_015478945.1 Trachelipus rathkii
ATATACTGTATATATATTATATATATATTATATATTATATATATATATATATATTATATATAGTATATATAGTATAATAATATGTATATATATATTATATTTTTTTATTATAATATATATATATATATATATATATATATCTTTCTTTCTTTCTTTCTTTATCTACCTTTCTTCCCAAGATTGGGAAGTAAGATGCGTTCACAAGCTATCGGAAAAAGAAAAAGCAGTAGGAGGAACATGCAATGTCGAAAAGGAAAGCCCAGCCTTACGCCCTCTGTACCTTTAATTAGTAAGAACTCGTCGCAATCAGATAATCCACCCTAGAGCCTCATGGACCGCGACGGATCCTCACTATGGGTAAATTCGTCAAGTGTAGGTTTCATCCCCTGGCCCAGGTGGGCCACCACCATACCCCCCTCACACAACCCCGCCATTCTCTCCTATCATACCTTTCTTCTCACCTCTGCCAAACTCACATTTCTCTTCTTTTTTTTTTTTATGCAAACATTCCTTTACCGACTCAATCCATTTTTTTCTTCGGTTTCCCAACCGGTCGGTTCCCAACACACTCACACTATACATCGCTTAACCAACCGATATCTTCATCCTTTCCACATGACCAACCATTCTCAACATACTTCATTTATTCTCTCGTTTACCCCTTTCTTCACACCATACAACTCTCTAAATGTTCATTCCCATGTTATCAATTCTTCTCGCACCAGCAATCGCCCCTAAGCATGTCCATCTGAACACATTGAACTTAAGATCTATACTTCTTATTCCAGACCATTGTCTCGCTACTATACAATAAACACAGGTAACAACATACCCTCATGCAAGACCCTAGCGCACTCCAGACTTAGTCCTTTTACATTTACCCCACGATTTAATTGCACCAGCCACCTTTCCTACCATTCACAACTTTCCTTACTTACACTCTGCATCATCCGTTCCCTTCTCATCCAAACACATACCCTAAATATTAAACTCCAGACACCTTGTTTCCAGCTGCTCACCATCTAACATAGCTTCACACTGAGGGCTATCCTCACTCACAACCATAATTTTACTTTCAGGCCCCTCCTTTTACATACCTTGCCAAAACTCTCTACCAATCTTTCTCAAACTCTCTTCAGATTCACCATCATCAGAACCAAATCATCCGCATATAATTTAGATATTGGCAACCCGTCCACTTCATCTCACCATTCTCCACTTTCTAACACATTCCTGCCCACCCCACCTCGAATTCTTCATAACCCCATCCACTATACAAATTAAATAGCCAGGGAGACATAACACAACCCTGTCTCACTCCGCTCTTTATATTAAACCAATCACTTGACACCATTTATTCCTACACACGCCTCACTATCCTATACATACTTTTTGATTCCATTCATGAAGCCTACCACCAACACCATATATCACTAATACCTGCCATAGAACTTCCCTATTAACCCTATCATACCGCCTATTGCAAATCCATAAAACCTAAATACAATTTATTCTTTTTCTCCTCATTTCTCAATTCATTTGTTTCAAATGTAAGATTTTTGATCTACACTATCCTCTACCACTCCTACACGCACCTTTGTTCTTCACCAATAAGTCCTTCAGTCACTCGGCGCACTCTTTCGGACCAAAATACCAGCATTATATCTTCCCTACCCAAACACTCAATAAACTAATCCCCTATAATTTCTACAGTTCCCCTATCTTCCCTTACCCTTATATAAGCGGTACTATTACTGCTCTCCTCCAATCCTTTTGGAACTAACCCTCATAAACGCTTTATTACACAACCTCCAAATCCATCAATCACCATCTCGCCTCCGTCTTGATCATTTCACCAGTAATTTCATCTATACCTGCAGATTTTACCATTCTTCAACGTTCTCACTCTACCCATTACCTCCACCTTGCCTAATAACCTCATCCCAAAATACCTATTCCTGCGCACCATCAAACCCACACAATTCACTATCACCTCTTCATTACTGCCCATATTATGCAGATTTTTCGAAGTGTTCCTCTTCCCACACTCCCCTCACATCCATTTCATCTGTTACCAAAAGCACCATCCCTATTCATTATCTAAGCAGATTCCCCTTTATTCTCATTCGTAACCTTTCGCGCTTCCTTCCAGAAGAGCTTCCTTATTTCCCTTGTAAGTCCCCATCATCCTCCATTCCAAACCGTTCATTTACCTCTTGTTTTCTCCTCCGTATGCCCCTTTTAGTATTTCTTTTTTCCTCCTTATTATAATTCCAAGCATCTTCTTTTGAAACTTCATCATTTGCTTTTTGTACATTCAACCAACTCTCTTTTTACTTTTAACCGCTTGCTTCACCTCATTCCACCACTCTCTGTAACATTCTTACTTCCTACCTTAGCATATCCACATACTTCTTTTTGCACTGCTAAACAATGCTTCTTCATTTTGCTCACAGATTTGTTCAAGTTTCAGCTTGTTCACATTCAACTGATTTTACTT
>JABUQX010005928.1:27500-30025 GCA_015478945.1 Trachelipus rathkii
TGTTAGGTGTGAGAAGAAATGATAAAATGAGAAATGAACGTATTATAGAGTTGTATGGTGTGAAGAAAGGGATGAAGGAGAGAATAAATGAAAGTACATTGAGATGGTTTAGTCATGTGGAAAGGATGGACAATAGTCGGTTGGTTAAGCGGATGTATATTGGTGAGTGTGTTGGGAATCGACCGGCTAGGAGACCGAGGAAAAAGTGGATTGAATCTGTAAAGGAATACCTGGAGGAGAGAAATGTGAGTTTGGCAGAGGCGAGAAGAAAGGTGCATAATAGGAGTGAATGGCGGGATTTTGTGAGGGGGTATGATTGTGGCCCACCTGGGCCAAGGGATGAACCCACCTTGACGAGATGCTATAGTGAGGATCCGTGGCGGTCCCGTGAAATTCTAGGGTCAATTTTCTGACTGCGACGAGTTCTCACTAGTAGGGATAAAGGGGGTGGTAAGGAAGGGCTTTCTTTTCGACATGCGTCATATTCTTCTACTACTTTTCTGTTTCCGGTGCATATCACGAATCTTACCCCCAGTCTTGGGGAAAGAAGATGGATGATGATGATGATGATGATATATACTATCATATATATATATATATAATCATAATATAATTATTATAATATATAGTTACAACCAACCAATTTTTTCACTGATACTTTGCTACGGTTTTAATAATTTTTAATTTTGGTGCGTATGGTGTTACTCTGTTGAATAAAGTGCTAATGCACAGAAAGGCCTCTAGAATTTCTGTCCCACTTTTTGTATCGTTTTAAATGTTTTAAGTGTGACGTAGTTTTATAATTTAGGAGTGTTTCCTATGAATTTATATTCTCTGTGGTTATACAGATTTTAAATATATATATATATATATATATATATATATATATATATATATATATATATATATATATATATATATTATATATATATATATATATATATATATATATACTATATATATATAAATATATATATATATATATATATATATATTATATATATATATATATATTACTAACTTGGTAAATTGAGTTGCCGTTCAATTTTTTATTTTATTTTTTATTTATTTTTTTTTATTTATTTATTTTTGATATATATTTTTATTGATGAAGGACTGATGAAAGAGGCTGACATCAAAAACCTAAATTGGTTTATAGGCATCAAAGCATTATTATTATTATTATTATTATTATTATTATTATTATTATTATTATATTATTATTATTATATATTATTATTATTATTATTATTATTATTATTATTATATTATATTATTTATTATTATTATTATTATTATTACTTATTATTATTATTACTATTATAATATTATATTATTATTTATTATTATTATTATTATATTATTATGATTATTTATTATATTTATTATTATTATTAATTATATTTATTATTATTATTATTTATTATTATTATTATATTTATTATTTATTTTATTATTATTATTATTATTATTATTTATTATTATTATTATTATTATTATTATTATTATTATTATTATTATTATTATTATTATTATTATTATTATTATTATTATTATTATTATTATTATTATTATTATTATTATTATTATTGTTTTTCAATTTGCTTAATAATATTATTATTATTATTATTATTATTTATTATTATTTATTATTATTATTATTATTATTATTATTATTATTTATTATTATTTATTTTATTATTATTATTATTATTATTATTATTTTATTATTTATTTTGTTATTATTATTATTATTATATTATTATTATTATTATTTTATTATTAATTATTTATTATTTTATTATTATTATTTATTATTATTATTTTATTATTATTATTATTATTATATTATATTATTATTATATTATTTTATTATTATTTATTATTATTATTATTATTTATTATTATTATTATTATTATTATTATATTATTATTATTATTATTATTATTATTATTATTATTATTATTATTATTATTATTATTATTATTATTATTATTATTATTATTATTATTATTATTATTATTATTTTATGATTATTATTATTATTATTATTATTATATTATTATTATTTATTATTATATTATTATTATTATTATTATTATTGCACTGGTTTACAAGAAATTTTAGGCAAGTATTAAAATAGTTCTAATCTAATTTTGGGATAGTAAAGAGTTGGGGATAGGACAGAACCCTGAGGAACACCACCATTTATAGATTTGAAAGATGAGCGGCCATCGTCTACAATTGCTGCTATTGAACAGCTGAAGAGGAAACCACAAAGAAGGTCACAGAGAGAAAAATAGATACAGAAGGAGGGAAGTTTAGAAATCAAAATTTTGTGCCGGACTCTATGGACTCTATCCCACGGAAGCGCCAGAGGAAAAGATTCACCGAAATGCGGAAGGACTGAGAACCGAGAATCAAAACGAAAGGAAAGATAATCACCAATTGAGCGTTTCTTACTAAAGCTATAATAGCAATCTGAGATAAGATTTGAAGATTTGAGATGTTTCTAAATCTTCTT
>JABUQX010005929.1:0-7500 GCA_015478945.1 Trachelipus rathkii
TCAGAGATGAGGTAAATGGGTTAGAGTGGAAAAAGTTGAAGATGGTAAATCTGCCAGGTATAGATGATATTAACTGGTGAAATGATCAGAACTGGAGGCGAGATGGTGATGAATTGGATTTGGATAGTTTGTGTAATAAAGCGTTTATAGAGGGGTATAGTACCAAGGGATTGGAGGAGAGCGGTAATAGTACCTTATATAAGGTAAGGGAGAAAAGGAGAATTGTAGGAATTATAGGGAATAAGTTTATTGAGTTTGTAGGGAAGATATATGGCTGGTATATTGGTCGAAAGAGTGCGTCGAGTGTACTGAAGGACTGATTGGTGAATAACAAGGTGCGTTTGGAGTGGTACAGAAGGATGTTGGATCAAATCTTTACATTGAAACAAATGATTGAGAAATGAGGGAGAAGAAGAATAAATTGTATTTTTTAGGTTTTATGGATTTGCAACAGGCGTATGATAGAGTTAATAGGAAGGTTTATGGCAGGTGTTAGTGATATATGGTGTGGGTGGTAGGCTTCTGAATGGAGAAAAGTATGTATGACATTAGTGAGCGTGTGTAAGAATAATGGTGTCAATGGTGAGTGGTTAGGATTAACAGCGGAGTAAGACAGGGGTTGTGTTATGTCTCCTTGTTATTCAATTTATATGGATTGGGGTTATGAAAGAATTCGAGGTGGGGATGGCAGGTAATGGTGTTAGAATGGTGGAGAATGAAGAAGAAGTGGAGGGTGCCCTACCTATTATATACTCATGTATATCATATAAGGGTGGTGAATCTGAAGAGAGTTTGAGAGGATTGGTAGAGAGATTTGGCAAGGGTGTGTAAAAGGAGGGGCTTGAAAGTAGACGTAGATAAGAGTAAGGTTATGGTTGTGAGTGAGGACACTCCTCAGTGTGAAGTTATGTTAGATGGTGAGCAGCTGGAACAAGTGTCTGAGTTTAAATATTTAGGATATATGTTGGATGAAAAGGGAAGGGATGATGATGCAAGAAGTGTAGTAGGAAGTTGTGAATGGCCAAGGAAGGTGGCTGGTGCAATTAAATCGTTGGTGAATGTAAAGGGACTAAGTCTTGAGTGTGCTAGGGTCTTACATGAGGGTATGTTGTTACCTGTGTTAATGTATAGTAGTGAGACTATGGTCTGGAATAAGAAGTATAGATCTAAAGTTCAATGTGTTCAGATGGACAATCTCAGGGGTGTGCTAGGTGTGAGAAGAATTGATAAAATAAGGAATGAACTTATTAGAGAGTGGTGTGGTGTGAAGAAAGGGGTAAATGAGAGAATAAATGAAAGTATGTTGAGATGGTTTGGTCATATGGAAGGATGAATGATAGTGGGTTTGGTTAAGCGGATGTAATTGTGGTCCGAAGTGTGTTGGGAACGACCGGCTGGGAGACCGAAGAAAAAGTGGATTGAGTCAGTAAACGAATGTTTGAAGGAGAGAAATGTGAGTTTGGTAGAGGCGAGAAGAAAGGTGTTTAACAGGAGTGAATGGCGGGGTTTTGTGAGGGGGTATGGTTGTGGCCCACCTGGGCCAAGGGATGAACCCTTACATTGACGATCTACCATAGTGAGGGTCCATCGCTGTCCCATGAAGCTTTAGGGTGGATTTTCTGACTGCGATTCATGTTCCACTAAATTAATGGTACTGAGGGGTGCGGTAAGGCTGGGCCTTGTCTTTTAGACTGTGTCAGTTCTTCTACTGCTTTTCTTTTTCCGATGCACGTCGCGCACCTTACTCCCATATTGGAAAATATAAAGGAAGAAAAAAAAAAAAAAAATAAAATATATATATATATATATATATATATATATATATATATATATATAAAAATAGATTATATATTATAGTATATATATATGATATATATATATATATATATATATATATATATATATATATATATATATATATATATATATATATATATATATATATATATATATATATATATATTCTTTCTTTCTTTCTTCACCTTCCTCTTTCCCCCAAGATTGGGGGTAAGGTGCTGTACAAGCATCGGAAAAGAAAAGCAGTAGGAGAACATGACAAACGTCGAAAAGAAAGCCCAGCCTTACCGCCCCCTCTGTACCATTATTAGTGAGAGCTCGTCATCAGACAGAAAATGCCACCCTAGAGCATCATGGGACCGCGGACGGACCCTCACTATGGTAAATCGTCAATGTAAGGGTTCATCCCCTGGCCCAGGTGGGCCACAACCATGCCCCCATACAAAACCCCGCCATTCTCTCCTATCATGCACCTTTATTCTCGCCTCTGCCAAACTCACATTTCTCTCCTTCAGACATTCGTTCACCGACTCAATCCACTTTCTCTTCGGTCTCCCAGCCGGTCGGTTCCCAACACACTCACCACTATACATCCGCTTAACCAACCGACTATCATTCATCCTTTCCACATGACCAAAACATCTCAACGTACTCTTTCATTTATTCTCTCATTACCCCTTTTTTCACACAACACCAACTCTCTAATACTTCATTCTCTCTTTATCAATTCTCTCGTCAACCTAGCACACCCCATAGTCCATTCTGAACCACATTGAATTTTATATCTTACTTCTTATTCCAGACCATAGTCTCACCACCAAAAAAAAAACACAGGTAAAAAACCATACCCTCATTTAAGACCCTAGCCCACTCAAGACTTAGTCCCTTTACATCCACCAACGATTTAATTGCACCAGCCACCTTCCTGCCATTCACAACTTTCCTACTACACTCCTGCATCGTCCGTTCCCTTCTCATCCAAACATATACCCTAAATATTTAAACTCAGACACTGTTCTAGCTGCTCACCATCTAACATAACTTCACACTGAGGAGTGTCCTCACTCACAACCATAACCTTACTCTTTATCCACGTTTACTTTCAAGCCACTCCTTTTACACACCCTGCCAAATCTCCTCTACCAATCCTCTCAAACTCTCTTCAGATGCGCCACACAAAACCAATCATCCGCATAAAATAGGCAGGGCACCCTCCACTCTCTTCCATTCTCCATCATTCTAACACCATTTCCTGCCACCCCCACCTCTAATTCTTTTCATAACCCCATCCATATACAAAATTGAAATAAACCAAGGAGACATAACACAACCCTGTCTTACTCCGCTATTAATCCGAAACCATCACCATTGACACCATTTATTCTTACAACAGCTTCACTATCGTCATACATACTTTTGATTCCCATTCAGAAGCCTACCACCAACACCATATATCAACATACCACCTGCCATAACGCTTCCCTATTAACTCTATCATACGCCCTGTTGCAAATCCATAAAACTAAAATACAATTTATTCTTCTTCTCCCTCAATTTTCTCCAATCATTTGTTTCAATGTAAAAGATTTGAATCCACACATCCTCTACCACTCCTAAACGCACCCTTGTTCTTCAACAATCAGTCCTTCAGCACTCGACGCACTCTTTCGACCAAATACCAGCATAATACTTCCCCTACAACACTCAGTAAACTTATTCCCCTATAATTTCTACAGTTCCCTTTTTCTTACCCTTAATAAGGGTACTATTACGGCTCTCCTCCAATCCCTTGGAACTATAAACTCCATAAACGCTTTATTACACAACTTTCCAAATCCAATCAAATCAACATCTCGCCTCCGTTTCTTGATCATTTCACCAGTAATTTCAATCTAGTACCTGCAGATTTTACCATTCTTCAACTTTTTCACTCTAACCCATTACCTCCTCCTTACTAATAACCTCATCCCCAAAACACCTATTCCTTCTTGCACGCATCAAACCCAACACACATTCACTATCACACCGCTTTCATTACTGTGTAATATTGTGGCAGATTCTCGAAGTGTCTTTCCACACTCCTCTCACACCTACTTCATCAGTTACAAAAAGCACCATCCCTATTTCATTATTCTAAGCAGATTCGCCCTTATTCTCATTCATAACCTTTTGTATTTTCTTCCAGAAGAGTTTCTGGATTCCTTGTAAATCCCATTTATCTTACTTCCAAAACTTTTCATTTACCTGTTGTTTTATCCAATGTATGCAACCTTTAGTATTCTTTTTCCTCCTTATAATAATTCCAAGCATATTTCTTTTGAAACTTCATCATTGCTTTTAGTACCATCAACCACGCTTCTTTTTTACGTTTAACACGCTTTCATTCACCTCTTCATTCCACCATTCTACTGTTAACATCCTTACTTCCTACTTTAGCACATCAAATACTTCCCTTGCACTACTAACAATTGCCTCCTTCATTTGCCCCCAGATTTGTTCAGTATCACCTTGTTCACATTCAACCGTTTTACTAGCGAACGCTCTTACATACTTATCTTATTACCTTGTTCACTTACCTTCTCACTGTTAATATTACCTCCATCCTTCTTATCACTTTCCTTTCCATCCATGCCTCCCACTAAGTAAATTTTACATAGAACACCATAATGATCCGATAATCCCATTCCTAAATCTCCCTCCCTGATATTAATCTTCCAATCATATATTTCAACATCTCTTCTTTACCAACAGAAAAATCAATCGTTCTTTCACTTCGATATACCATCTCTACCTACACCAACTCTAGTATACTTATGCATACTCTTGTGTTAAAAGAAAGATTATCTACACACATACCTCTTTCTCCACAGAAATCAATCACCTTCCTACCATTCTCATTTCTCCCGCAACCCCAAAGATACCTGTTATACCATCCCTTTTTTTTGATCACCTATCCCAACCATTCAGGTCCCCCAACACTATCAATCAGAAGCTCCTACTCACCCCATCCAGAACATCATTCAGAATATCCCAAAAAACGTACTCTCTTCAACGTTTCCCTCAGATGGACCATACGTCACAACGACATACATACCTTGACCTTTTCAACTTAAATTTAACCATTAGAATTCTAGGAACTCACACAATCAAAGTCTACCATAGCTTCATACCACAGGTCCACTCACAAAATTGCAATCCTTCTCTTCCTCTCTCATTCTCCTTTCACACCAGCACGCACAACATTCACATCACACACCTCAATTTCACTTTTCCTTTCATCTTTGTTTCAGTCACAGCGAGCAAATCAAATTTGCCCTTTCTAAATACATCCATCACCTCTCTCCTCTTCTCCTCAACATTTATTCCTCTGACATTCCATGTACCCATACGATTCATACAGTTTCGCCGAAAGATAGAAGGCCGTTTACGGCGATAAACGACCTTCTCCGAGGCCTGCATTAGCATTCCTGGCAAGAAATAGAATGGTAGTAGGCAGCCAAACCCTAACTATGCACGTCCCTTAGTCCGGTCTCTACGACACGCAAGGAATAACATGTGGGCAATTCTTTCTCCCCCCACACAGGGATATGAGTAGTAAGGATGTCTGTGATAAAGAGGGTGGATTGAAAGAATGGAAAATTTATGAAAAATGAGGGGAAAGAAGAAAGGTTGAAAGAAAGTGCATGTGGTAAATGTTAATGCACGAATGCATAACAAATGCACATACACGTGCTGGGGGTCGGAGGGTTCACACAAAAGACCCATCTGCATTGGTTCTCACCACTATGCCATGCCCAAGTTAACAAGAACATAACACCACTATGAGAATCAAATACACCCTTCCGGTATATATATATATATATATATATATATATATATTATATATATAATATATATATATATATATATATATATATATATATATATAATATATATATATATATATATATATATATTATATATATTATATATATAATATTTTTCTTTCTTTCTTTACACCTTCCTCTTTGCCCCAAGATTGGGGGTAAGGTGCGTGTCATGCATCGGGAAAGAAAAGCAGTAGGAGAACATGACAACGTCGATAAGAAAGCAGCCTTACCGCCCCCTCTCTGTACCATTAATTAGTGAGAACCCGTCACAGACAGAAAATCCACCCTAAGAGCTTCATGGGACCGCGACGGACCCATCACTATGGTAATGCGTCAATGTAAGGGTTCATCCCCTGCCCCAGGTGGCCACAACCATGCCCCATACAAAACCCCGCCATTCTCTCCTATCATGCACCTTTTAACTTCTCAGCCTCTGCCAAACTCACATTTCTCTCCTTCAGAAATTCGTTCACCGACTCAATCCACTTTCTCTTCGTTCTCCCAGCCGGTGTTCCAACACACTCCACCACTATACATCCGCTTAAGCAAAACCGACAATCATTCATCCTTTCCACATGACCAAATCCATCTCAACATGCTTTCATTTATTCTCTCATTTACCCCTTTCTTTTCACCACACCAACAGCACTCTCTAATACGTTCATTCCTCTCTTTATCAATTCTTCTCACACCTGGCACACCCCTAAGATTGTCCATCTGAACCATTGAACTTTAGTATCTAAATACTTCTATTCTCAGAACCATAGTCTCCTACCATATCAATAACACAGGTAACAACATACCTCATGTAAGACCCTAGCACACTCAAGCTTAGTCCCTTTGGCATTCACACACGATTTTAATTGCAAACCACGCCACCTTCCTGCATTCACACTTTACTACTACACTCTGCATCGTCCGTTCCCTTCTATCCAACATATACCCTAAATATTTTAAACTCAGACACTTGTTCTAGCTGCTCACCATCTAACATAACTTCACACTGAGGAGTGTCCTCACTCACAACCATAACCTTACTCTTATCCACGTTTACTTTCAACCCCTCCTTTTACACACCCTGCTGCCAAATCCTCTACCATCCTCTCAAACTCTCTCAGATTCGCCACACAGAAACCAAATCATCCCGCACATATAATAGGTAGGGCCACCCTCCACTCAAATCCTATTCTCACCATTCTAACACCATTTCCTGCCATTCCCCACCTCGAATTCTTTCATAACCCCATCCATATACAAATTGAATAACCAAGGAGACATAACACAACCCTGTCTCACTCCACTATTAATCCTAAAACCAATCACCATTGACACCATTTATTCTTACACACGCTTCACTATCGTCATACATACTTTTGATTCCATTCAGAAGCCTACCACCAACACCATATATCACTAACACTTGCCATAACGCTTCCCTATTAACTCTATCATACGCCTGTTGCAAATCCATAAAACCTAAATACAATTTATCTTCTTCTCCTCATTTTCTCAATCAATTTTTTCAATGTAAAAGATTTGATCAACACATCCTTTACCACTTGTTCTCACCTTGTTCTTCACCAATCAGTCCCTCAGTCACTCGACGCACTCTTTCGACCAAAATACCAGCATATACCTTCCCACAACACTCAATAAACTTATTCCCCTATAATTTCTACAGTTCCCTTCTCTCCCTTCCCTTATATAAGGGTACTATTACCGCTCTCCTCGAATCCCTTGAACTATACCCCCTATAAACGCTTTATTACACAACTTCCAAATCCAATGCAATCACCATCTCGCCTCCGTTTCTTGATCATTTCACCAGTAATTT
>JABUQX010005929.1:17500-20543 GCA_015478945.1 Trachelipus rathkii
ACTTAAATTGAGTACACCGCCCTCCTTGAATGGGGCTCTGCCCGTGAGCGGTGGTTTAACTGTTAAATAGAATTAGTAGAGGATGCGTAGATCAAATTTTCAAATTGGAACAAATGATTGAGAAAATGAGGGAAGAAGAATAAATTGTATTTAGATTTTATGAACTTGCAAAAGGATTAATAGGGAAGCTCTGTGGCAGGTTTTATATATATATATAATTATAATTTATATATATATATATATAATATATATATATATATATATATATATATTATATATATATATATATTATATATATTATATATATATATAATATATACATATAATATAATATATTATAATATATAATTATATTATAATATATATAATATAATAATATAATAATATATTAATATAATAATATATATATATAATATATTGTTTTTTTGGTGGTGGTGATATATATATATTTTATATATATATATATATATATATATTATCATATATATATATATATATATATAATAGTCCCTTATATAAGGGTAAGGGAGAAAGGGGAACTGTAGAAATTATAGGGAATAAGTTTACTGAGTGTTGTAGGGAAGGTATATGCTGGTATTTTTGGTCGAAAGAGTGCGTCGAGTGACTGAACGACTGATTGGTGAAGAACAAGGTGCTTTCAGGAAGTGGTAAGAGGATGTGTGGATCAATCTTTACATTAATACAAATGATTGAGAAAATGAGGGAGAAAGAAGAATAAATTGTATTTAGGTTTTATGGATTTGCAACAGGCGTAATGATAGAGTTAATAGGGAAGCGTTATGGAGGTGTTAGTGATATAATGGTGTTGGTGGTAGGCTTCTGAATGGAATCAAAATTTGATCCACACATCCTCTACCACTCCTAAACGCACCTGTTCTTCACAATCATCCCTCAGTCACTCGACGCACTCTTTCGACCAAAATACCAGCATATACCTTCCCTACAACACTCAATAAACTTATTCCCCTATAATTTCTACAGTTCCCCTTTTCTCCCTTACCCTTATAACAAGGGTACTTTACCGCTCTCCTCCAATCCTTGGAACTATACCCATAAACGCTTTATTTACACAACTTCCTAATCCAATCAACATCACCATCTCGCCTCCGCTCTTGATCATTTCACTAGTAATTTCATCTATACCTGCAGATTTACCATTCTTCAACTTTCTCACCCTACCCATTACCTCCTCCTTACTAATAACCTCATCCCCAAAATGAGTGAATGGTGAATGTGAAGGGACTTAAGTCTTGAGTGCGTTAGGGTTTTGCAAGTAAGTTATTACCGGTGTTAATGCATAGTAGTGAAACTATGATGTGGAATAAGAGGTATAGATCTACGGTACAATCTGTTCAGGAGGACAATCTTAGGAGCGTGGTAGCTGGAGGAGAAGAATTGATAAAATGAGGGATGAACGCATTACAGAGTGGTGTGGTGTAAAGATAGGCGTAAATGAGACAATAAACGAAAATGTATTAAAATGGTTTGGTCATATGGAAAGGATGGATGGTAGTCGGTTGGTTAAGCGGATGTATAGTGATGAGTGTGCTGGGAATCGACCGACTGTGAGACCGACAAAAAATTGATTGAGGAAGTAATGGAATGTGTGAAGGAAAGAAATGAGAGTTTGGCAGAGGCGAAAAGAAATTTGCATAATAGGAGTATATGGCGGGGTTTTGTGTGGGGGAAATGATTGTGAGTCTGGCCCAAGGGATGTGCCCTACAATGACGAGATATCACAGTGATGGTCCGTCGCAATCTCGTGAAGCCCTAATGTGGATTATCATTTACTGCTACGAGCTCTCACTTAAGAGTATGGAGAGGATGGTAGGGGGTCTTTCCTTTCGACTTAGGTCATGTTCTACTACTTTTCTATTTCTGGTGTATGTTGCGCACCTCACTCCCAATTTAAGATTCCTGATTGATCTTAGTTTGTACCTTTACATAATTCTAGGATTATAATAACTTTTAGTATTCTACCGGCAAAGCATTTTTTTAATATAAAACTCATTCAAATACACGTTTATCTTGTATTCCAGTTTGTTAATTTTCAGTAGTATTAGCCTCTTTCTCACATATTGTAAAAGAAGCATCTTGTAATGACCTTATAACTATCGAAAGTTGTAATGTTAATATAAATGTTAAGAAATTGTGACATCGATGTTTGAGTGGTATTTTTTTTTTAATTAGGTTTCTTTTAAATTTTAGGTAGAGATAAATTACTTTGAAAATCATAAGAATACGTTGCAAATCTTAGTCTGAATACGTTCCTTATAATGTATCATCTGCTTATACTATTTTAATTATTTTTGTAGAAATAACTGCTTGATAATGAGAAGTTAAAACCATCTGCTTCTCTTCTAAGTGATTTTATATTATTTTTTACTAAAGTGATTGCTGCTTTTTAAGTAAATTTCCGTTAGAAATATTTTGGTCAAAGGTGTGTTCAAAATTTTACTTTTGGCTTAAACTTTCTGTGCATACATTTTAACAGCGTAATAGAAATGCAACTCAACATTTTATCATCAGTAACAGGAATTTTGTAGTGATTTCATTTTCTTTGTAGTTATTGTAATTTTTGTTTCAATGCAGTTAAAAATGTCTAACACAGATGTGATTTTACCAATACATATTTTGAATACCCTAGATTTCATTCATTACTGTAGATCTCGCCTATATATCAGCAGCATATGTTATAGCGAAGTGCCGTTTCGGGAGTGAACTCGAGACACCCTCATTATCATCATTTCTCTGGTTGAAAGTTTCTTTAAAATTATTATTATTTAGTACCTGTGAAGGTGATACATTTTTATATGGCATCACTAATCAAGAACCCACTCCCCATTATTTGGATCTTCTTTGAATCTAATTCGTTGTAGATTTCAAATTGCCAGTGATGAAATTGTAAAAAAGCAAATAAAAACAAACGTAACGTTTCCTCGAATGGGAATATACGCCGGCCCGATCTTATAATCTATAACTGAACCAGAATATTTTTTTTTTTATTTTTAAAATAATTTCA
>JABUQX010005930.1:0-7500 GCA_015478945.1 Trachelipus rathkii
AGGGGATTAAGGAGATGGTTATAGAATTCGTTAGAGCAAGTGAGTGATGTCATGTTGGTTAGAACCATGTCTTTTTAATTTCAATCATGAAACAACTTGATGTTGATTATTTTAACGTGTTCAAAGACTTAAAGAATCAGCTTGCAAAAACGTAAATAAGATCCAAGAAAATTACGACGGCAAAGATGAGTTCTGAAGAGAAAAGAGGTAGTAAAAATATATAAATAAGGATGGTAGAGATTAGTACACATAGCAAGACGTTGATAGACTGTTAAGAAAAGATGAGAGAATGCATTGGGATAAGAAGTAGAGCGGAAATTAGAAGAAATACCTGATTAGAATACCTATTAGAATGAATGGAAATCCTTTGACGGTCAGAAAAAAAGGTAAAATCAACTTGGGTAACAATTGATAAAGCAGTAACAGGTGCTAGAAGAAGGACGCAAGAAAAATTGGAAAGGTTAAATGTTGAATCTATTGTAAATCAATCTGAAGTCTAGGGATTAGTAAGGGGTTGTAGCAGCAGCAGTAGAAGTACCCGAGCCGTAGAAATTTGTGTCCCTTCAACCAACACAGGATTAAACTTTGATGTTGTGGAAGAAGAGACATTTATTTCGATACAGTGGTTAATTTGTTTCTTACATGCAAATGAATTTCCATTCAGACACATATTCGAGGCAACTGTGGACAAACATCAGGACCAAAAACTTTTAAGGGTACCATTGGAAATAAAATTGAAGATGTAAATAAGCTGGAGATAGTTGATTTTGAACTTGTAAACAGCAACCTTGAAAAGATCCCCGAAGATATCGTTAAGCAAATTAGCACTGACCAAAAATATTTGTATGAAATGTGTATTAGTATAAAATCAGGGAATATATATCGCCATCATTAGCCAAGAAATCTCCAGGCACCCTTCATCATGCCAGATGGCTAACAAAAGCAAACAGGATCTTACGGTTATACGTTTCCACAAAACTTCCAAGCAAAGCTCTTCAAAATCTAGTAAATATAATAATGAAAGTTTACGCACCAGGGTGGTTTTGGATAAAGTCACATACAAAGGCAACTGATGCTGCACGTAATTTTTGGTACCTGATGTGCCTACTTAAAAACGTGGACAAAAAACATGCTCTGATTATGGAGCGTGTACTAAGAAACAATTCGAACTTTGCTCATCCTGAGTGTATTACTTGCAATGTTAGTTGGACACAAAGAAAAGAGATAGGAGATTTAGGTGTTTAACGAATTATTCAAACAAGGGCAAGGAGTTCCAACGCAAGAGTTTTTGAACTGTCCAAAACACTAAACTTTAATGCAGATGATTATTAAAACCTAATTGATTGGGGAAAAAAAACAGTCACCCAGTCAAACATTTCAAAGGATTTAACAGTTGACGAAATAAAAGAATTTGTAAATAAGCCAATTATCACTGTTTTGTTTCCATGCCACAGCTAGGGTGTAGAGCATTCAGTAAATGTAGTTGCACAAGCGTCACAAGAAAGAATTGGATATGAAAACAGAAATGAGTATATATATACATATATATATATATATATATATATATATATATCTATATATATATTATAATATATATATTATATATATATATTATAATATATATATATATATATATATATATAATATATATATATATATAGTATATTATATATATATATTAAATATACAAATACATTATATATATATATATATATATATATATATATATATATATATATATATATATATATATATATATATATATATATATATATATATATATATATATATATATATATATATATATATATGCTGCAATACAGTCCAGAAAAGAACTTAATTAAGGAACTCCACAGCAAAAAACACTGGTCCCAATTACTATTTAGATTATAAAAAAGCAAATGTTAATAAGCTCGCTTGTTTTTTCGCTTATTTTTGGAAATTTGTATGTTAATAACTTTTCTCTTATATTTTATTTCAATCATACATAGCAGGTATATATATATATATATATATATATATATATATATATATATATATATATATATATTATATATAATATATATATTATATATATATATATATATATATATATATACAGGGTGATTCATAACGGGTGTATAAAAATGAAATCTGTAATAGAATGGAGTATTTTAAATACAATCTCTTCTATGAACATTTGACCAATCTGCAACACCTAAATAGTTACAGCCGTTTAAACCTAATGCAGGAGCCTACAAGGCAAATGGTGCAGGTAACAATAAAACGACTTGACTATGTGTGTATGTTATATTAAATGTTCAAAGTAACAAATTAATATAATAAATACATATGATACAAACAATAATAATAATAATAATAATAATAATAATAATAATAATAATAATAATAATAATAATAATAATAATAATAAATAATAATAATAATAAAATAATAAAAAATAAATAATAATAATAATAATAATAATAATAATAATAATAATAATAATAATAATAATAATAATAATAATAATAATAATAATAACAATAACAATAACTAACAATAACATAACAATAATAATAATAATAAATAATAATAATAATATAATAAATAATAATAATAATATAATAATAATATTAATAATAATAAATAATAATAATAATAATAATAATAATATAGTATAATAATAATAGTAATCATAATAATAATAATAATATAATAAAAATAATAATAATAATAATAATAATAATAATAATAATAATAATAATAATAATAATAATAATAATAATAATAATAATATGGATACATAATGGTAATAATACATACTACATAATACATTAGTAATTAACAACACACAAAACACACAGCTATCAACCGGAACTTTGCGTTGGAACTCAATTATAACAAATGTTCGAAATGTGCACCGTCAACACGAATGCATGCATGGCATCTTTTGAGTAGACTATCGTAAACGTTTCGTAATGTATTCCCGTTCTGCATAATACGGTGTGCTGCGTGATGTATCCTTTGCTGCAACTGTTCCAGCGTTTGTATTTGTTCACGATAAACTTCCTGTTTTAGGTGTCCCCACACATAGAAATCTATTGGATTTAGATTAGGTGACCGAGGTGGCCATGGAACCGGACCGTGATACCCAATGCACCTTATATCCACCATTATTGTTCGTATCATATGTATTTATTATATTAATTTGTTACTTTGAACATTTAATATAATATACACACATAGTCAAGTCGTTTTATTGTTTCCTGCGCCATTTGCGGTGTAGGCTCCTGCATTAGGTTTAAACGGCTGTAACTATTTAGGTGTTGCAGATTGGTCAAATTTTCATAGAAGGGATTGTATTCCAAATACTCCATTCTATCACAGATTTCATTTTTATACACCCGTTAGGAATCACCCATATAGTCTAAATTTAAAATAAAGGGATGAAATTTATAGGTATTGTTGATTTATTTTTTATTTTTCCTTAAATTTGAGGGGATAGGGGCTTCTGAAAAGTATTTGTGTGTATGTCTTTGATGCTAGCGTATGTAAGAATATGTCTTATACCTAATAGAATACGTCTTATACCTTATTGTCAGCCTCTGAGCTAATATTAAAAGAAAGAAGACGTTTTGTTATTTATTTTTCTAATTTTTAAAGAGGAAGATGCTGTGCGAGGGGAAGAGAGGGTCGAACAACTGAAGTTTTGCTCACAATATTAGACTTTGATACTGACATCCGTTCACACCGTAGTTTTCGGAATTTTTTTGACCCACCCTAATATATATATATATATATATATATATATATATATATATATATAATAATATATATATATATATATATATATATATATATAATATATATATATATATATATATATATATATATATATATTAAGGATATTAAAAGCTTAAAAAACTCTCTCATAAAAGCTAAAGCAAAAAACATTTTAAAAAACTTTTTCATAGCATTCATATATATATATATATATATATATATATATATATATATATATATATATATATATATATATATATATATATTATATATATATATATTTATATTTTATATATATATATATATATATATATAATATATATATTATATTTATTATTATTATTACTCTCGATAAAACACACTTGGCATTCTGAAGTGACAGTCGCACATATTCTACGAATATAGTTTGATAATTGTTTTACTTTCTTTGACTCTGAATACCGTCTTCACTTAATTTTATATATTTGTATCTCTTTTTCTAATTTTCTATATATTACCCTACTTTAAATATATTCTTCCATTGGCATAATATTATTACTACTATAATCGCTACAGAAGGACAACTCTACACTGGAGGGTTATCTCATTTAGTTCTTTCTTTTCTAGCTCTATAAGAACTAGGTCCTCTACCCAAATACTTATCCTCCTTTGTGTCAATAGTTCATCCTCCTGATAGTTTTGACTCCTTTGACTCTTTTGACTCCTCCTACCTCAAATTCAATGGACGAAATAAACAATTTTCGTTACAACTTGAACAATGAAGTAAATCCTCTCCTCTTACCAAATGAGCTTGATGATGTTTATAAAGGCCGTGAATGCCTGAAATTTATAAGTATCAACATAAGGAGCCTTCCAAAACACCATGATGACCTATCTGACCTACTTTCATCCCTTAGTGCTAAGTTTTCTTGCATTGTCCTCACAGAGACCTTTCTAAAAAACTATAACAAAGACCTGTATACCCTCTCAGGATATGATATGTTCAACGTTTGCCGTAAAGAAAGAAAAGGAGGAGGTGTCTCAGTACTTCTTAAAAAGAGCTTTAAAGCAAAAGAAATTTTCTTCAGTCATTAACTCTGACATCAAGGCTCTTGGCGTAACATTTAAAGAAGGATCTAAAACAATAAACTTATTAGGAGTTTACAGACCACCACAAGGCAGTAGAGGGAATTTTACACAAAAGCTTGATGATTTATGCAGCTCTACACTGAAAAGTGGGATCACTGTAATAGCTGGTGACTTTAATATCGACGTGTCTAATAATAATACCAATTCCTGTGGAAAAAAGTTGCTAATTGACACAATGACGTCTAACGGTTACCTTAACTATATTACAGGAATTACACGGCCAAATGAACTCAATAACTCCACTATCATTGACCATATGTGGTCAAATAATCGTGGCTCAACAAAATCCTTTAGACTAAACACCGACCTCTCGGACCACTACCCTTGCATCCTTACATTTGAATCTTCGACTGTTCCCCTAGTGCAAAAGAAAGTAAAATATAGGCTAATATCAGAAGACCGTAAACAAACATTTCTACGCCAAATAAAAAATACAGACTTTTCCTTTGTCCATGACGATAATCTTTCATTAGATGAAAAATACAAAAAATTTAGCTCCATTCTATATGACACGTATGATAAAAACTTCCCCATAAAACACAAAACAATCTCAGAAAAAAGGATGATTAATGAAAATTTAAACCGTCACAATACACAGAAAACAAAAATTGAAGAATTAAAAATAGGTGATGAAATAGTTACAAACAAACAACGAATAGTCAACGAATTGAACTCCTACTTTACTACCGTAGGGGCAACCTTAGCAGCCGAAGTTCCTGAAACAGAGAGGATTTTTGCCGACTATTTAAGACCACACGAAGGGCAGAACTTCGCATTTGAAAGAATATCAACATCTGACGTTGAGTGTGTTATAAATGGGCTCATGAATAAAAGCTCCGACTTTCAGAGTGTCCCGAACTGGATATACAAACACTGTAAAAAAGAAATTTCACCAATATTAGCCGCTCTTTATAACAACTCAATTGAATTACATTACTATCCAACTGAATTAAAAATCGCAAAAGTTACCCCTGTTCCCAAGAGCTCTGACACCTTCCTTCCGAAAAACTCTCGTCCGATTTCAATCCTACATACAACTGGTAAAATCTTTGAAAAATTAGTCCATGGACAACTTACTAATTATTTGCATGAAAATGGGCTTTTATCACAAAATCAGTTTGGTTTCACCAAAAACCGCAACACAGAGGATGCTCTGGTATTCCTTACTGAAAAACTATACAAAGCACTAAATGAAAAACAAACATGTGTACTCCTACTTCTAGATTTCTTGAAAGCATTCGATGTGGTTCCACACAACCTACTCTTAAGCAAATTAGAGAGACTTGGTATCACAAATGGTCCACTACAATGGTTTCAGTCTTACTTATCTGACCGAACACAATACGTTCATTTAGGAGACACATCATCCTCACTTGCCTCAATTTCCCACGGTGTTCCTCAGGGCTCTATACTGGGGCCGCTATTCTTTAATATATATACTAATGACTTTCAAAATTGTTACAGTTTCAATACACTCTCAATATGCTGACGACACTGCAATCTTAATATCAGACCGTAATATAAACACACTTAACAAGAAAAAGTAAATAATGAATTAAAAAACATTATAACATGGGTAGAGGCAAACAGACTCTCCCTAAATCTACAAAAAGCAAATTACCTAGTAATAACAAATATAACTATAAATCGGCTATCATCTGCCAAGTTACTAGGTGTTATCCTTGATGACAAGCTTTCTTTCAAAGAACACATAAATAGTCTATTAGCAAATTATTCTATGCTAACTATGCATTCCTTAAGATAAAGGAATTTTGTTCCAAAATATATTTTAAAAACCTTTACTATAGTCTTGTGTATCCTCACCTACTCTAATTGTCTTTCAGTTTGGGGTTTGTGCAAAATGAAATACCTGCTACAACCTCTAATTGTTATGCAAAAGAAAATAATTCGTGTAATATCAGGGCCCCGAAACTACCGTGAACACACAACCCCACTATTCAAAAATTTGTCAATACTAAAACTTAATGATATTTATACCCTAACAGTAAGTAGTCACATCTTAAAATTCAACAATGGAACTGGCAAATGATTCTTTTGGACTTAACATACTTGTTACAAAAACCAAACTTTTAAGACAAAACAATGCTCTGTAGCAACAAATTCCCCATACCTTAGACAAAGCAAAATTTCACCCTAACGAAATCGCGGAGGCCATCTCATATAAGGGCATAGAATTGTGGAATAATCTCCCTAAAATGTACAATGAGTCAATCACCATTGGGTTCGTTTTTCGTAAGAAATATCAAAAGCTTCTATTATCTAAAATATACGAGGACATTCCTACCCCTCGTTAAGGTCATATTCTAAACGATGAATGGTGGAAGATTCCATAGCAAGTCATTTAAATAATTTTCTTAGCTCTCATAATTTCTCTTAGAATTTAAAAGTCAATGATAATAGGGGTTTGATGTTATGAATACCAATATAACCAATATTATTATTATTATTATTATTATTCATAATTATTATAATTAATTATTATTATTATTATTATTATTATTATTATTATTATTATTATTAATTATTATTATTATTATTATTATTATTAGTTATTATTATTATTATTATTATTATTATTTTATTATT
>JABUQX010005930.1:12500-20000 GCA_015478945.1 Trachelipus rathkii
TCTGGTGAAAGAATTTTTCTTTTATTATTATTATTATTCCGTAGTCACGGTACATGTCCGTAGTTTTGTGTTTTTATTAAAGTATCTGTTTGTTTTTTAATCACTGTTTTGTTTTAACTAAAGTGTTTTACCAATTGATAACACATAGTAGACTTTTATTCTTTACTGTAAAGATCTTTGGTTTTTTAAAAGATCAGTATTACTTATAACTTTTTAACTTCTTTAACTTAACATGAGTTTTATTTAAATTTAACATGTTTTTTTTTTTTTTTGTATTCTTTTTATTAAGCATGACTCTTTTTAGCATTTATATACTACAGATAAAACACCCTGGAACTATTCTAAATTTGTTGTTCAATTTACTCTTTGATATTTTATATTTGAAGTTTTATCGTAGTTAATTAATACTACAACTAGAGAAAGGAGGGTGGTGTGAGTGTGTTTTTCACACTCTACTATATAACTATTCGAAACTGACAGTTTAAGGGTTCTTCTGCCACCTAATGTAGGAGCATTAAAAAACTACGTACAGAATGCTAAAAGTATTTATTAACTTCTTGGTTAAAGTACTTGCAATCATGATAGAAGAGCTTTAGACATATTGTGCAAACTACTTCTACCACTTAAAGTAAAATTAGTTTAAACTACTTCGGGTTTTAAGTACTTTCGCCTTCTTGACGTCTAAATGGATAGCTATTTTAAATTTATTTATTAGCGATTTAATCGCAAATCTTATATATATATATATATATATATTATATATATATAATATATATATATATATATATATATATATATATATTATAATATATATAATTATATATATAATTATATTAATATATATATATATTATATATATATATATATATATATATATGGTGAAGTTGCATAATAAAAGAAGAAAATCTATAGACTTTTCAAAGAACTTTATTTAGATTAAAAGTTTCATAAATATATGTTGAACCTAAAAATCATCGATTTTTTTTTTTTTTTATTTTTTTATTTTTTTGGGCATTTATTCATCGGAAATATTTAGAAAGTTTTTTTTTACTTTCCCCTTTTAGGGGGCTCGAGCCGACGGGGAAGTTCCCCCGTCGTCCACCGGGAGGACGAAAGAACTCCTGCCATCTTTGCAGTTTACCCTTAATGGTAACCTTTAAGTTAAAGTAATATCCATAGTGCAAAGGGAATTAAATTATTCTTTTTTTAACTAAAAGGAATACCATAGGGTAAACCCCCAAAGATGGCAGGAGTCGGGGTCTCTCGGCCTTCCGGTGGATCGACGGGGGGGGAAATACGTCCCCCTATGTCCCCCGTTGGCTCGAGCCCCCTAAATGGGGAAAATAATAAAAAAAAAATCTTAAAATATTTCCGATGAATAATGAAAAAAAAAAAAAAAAAACACGATGATTTTTAGGTTCAACATATATTTATGAAACTTTTAATCTAAATAAGTTCTTTGAAAAGTCCTATACTAGATTTTTCTTTTTTATTAATGTAACTTCACCATATTATATATATATATATATATATATATATATATATATATTATAAATCTACAGAAAATCTACAGATATTTTTTAGATATATCTACAGATTATATATCAGATATATATATATCCTATATATATAATATATATATAATATATAGGACCTGTTATGTTTTAACAGTAGACAAGTTTTTTTTTTATTTTTTTTTATTTTTTTTTTATATATTTCTATATAATGATCCTAATAAGTTGAATTTCAGTGGTGATAAACATGATTCAAAAATATATATGTCCCGTTTCGTTTTTCGCCTCCCTGAGTTTTAATTTTTTTTTTTTTTTAACTAAAGGAATACCTAAGGGTAAACCCCCAAAGAATGGAGGGTCCGGGTCTCTTCGGCCCTTATTCGGGGGGAACGACAAGGGTAGGGACTATTTCCCCCCCTCCGGGAGGGTCCCTGAACTCCGAATCTTTGGTATTTGGGGGTCGCGGGGGTTCCTCCGCCCCTCCCCGTACGGGGTATGGAAACGTCCCCCCCTCTGTCCCCCGTCGGCTCGAGCCCCCTTAAAATTTTTTTTTTTTTTTTAAATTTTTTTTTATTATTATTTTTCTTTTTTTCTTTTTTGTAAAAAGCTTTACACGCTGATTCTAATTGTAATTGGGTTTTTCTGTTAGTTCCCGTACTTTTTGAAGTATTTCATTTATGAAAAAAAAATATTTTTTTTGTTTTTTTTTTTTTTTTACATTTTTGTAATAAGCTTTATACGCTGATTTCAAATATGTAATTGGTTTTTCTGTAAGTGTCGTACTTTTCGAGATATTTCATTTTTTAAAATTTTATTGAAATAAATGTGAAGTTTTTGAAATAATTATTTTTCAATAAAATATTTTGAACTTTTGAATCACGTCCATCACCACTGAAATTCATTGTTAGTATCATATACTAGCAATATGTTTAAAAAAAAAACAAAAAAAAAATCAAAACTGACGGAGTCTTAAAACATAACAGGGCCTATATATATATATATATATATATATATATATATATATATATTTATATATAATATATAAAATATATAATATATATATATATATATATATATATATATATATATATATATATATATATATATATATATATATATATATATATATATATATTCTTGCGCAGTTGATAGTTTAAACCTATATAAATTATCTATTTGAACAAGAAATCAATCTTACTATCGAGAAAATATTGCATTCATTAGTTCAATTCCAATTTATTTAAAATCAATCTATATTAAAAGTGATGTTGAAATGAAATTCTTGATATAATATAAAATTTAATTTTAACACGTATTTCTTGACCTTATTACTATAAAAAAACAAATATTATGAAAATAAAAAATAAATAAAATTTTTATTTAATAATATTTATTTTATTTAAATATAATAATTATAAAAGTTAATCGAAGTTTTTCAACCTTCTTTCAGCTTTACTGAAGAATGTATACATTCTTCAGACACGATTTTTCAAGTGGTTGCTTAAAAAAGTACTTCAGTTTCCCAAATGTTCAAACGGTAAACAACTTCCCTTTGTGCTTAAGTTATTTAAAGTTATTAAAGGCCGGTATACGAATTTCTTTATGTAGTTATATAGTTGAGTGCACAATAGTTTAAAATATTTGATTTTTAATTTATTTTTTTAACTTTTAAAGATTTAAATTTAGGCTTTAATGTTGGAATAATTTTAGATCTATTTCGTATTTTGTTTCCTTTTTTTATTGTTTATCTGTGTTTGTTTGTTTTTTGTTTTTTTGTGCGTTTGTGCGTTTGTGAATGGAATATTTGCGTAGGGGTGGGCTTTCTATAGACTTTACCAACAATCGTGATCTACACTCTAATTCCGAATCAGTGGAATACAACCACTCTAACTCTTATCCTAACCTTATGGTCTTGTCTGAGACTCAGATATCTAAAAACATCCTCTATAATTCTTTTTAACATTTCCAACTGTAACTTATTTCATAATTTCCGACAAGTGTTTATATGTGCCTGTAAAAATAAAATTACCACTCCCGTAACCCGTTTCAAATATCTCTAATCTCTTTACTTCAAATTAAATATTTACTACTACTACTACTACTACTACTACTACTACTACTACTACTACTACTACTACTACTACTACTACTACTACTACTACTACCACCACCACCACCACCACCACCACCACCACCACCACCACCACCACCACCACCACTACTACTACTACTACTACTACTACTACTACTACTACTACTACTACTACTACTACTACTACTACTACTACTACTACTACTAAAATCTTGAGCATCTGCTACAGTTCTCCTAATGGAACAGATTTTCACTCCTTTTTTGAGTATCTTAGTACTGATTACGGGACTGTTACATCTTCACATCCACATACTGAAGTCCTCTATTTAGGGATATTCAATGTACACAACACTGAATGGTTGGCGTTCTCTCATACTGGTTCGGGAGGGGAGGTAGTCGAATCAATCAGCAATCTCAAAGATCTGGAACAACTAATTAAGGAAATTGCACACATTCTGAATCGTCCCAAGCAATTCTTGAACATATCTGACCTATGTTGCACCACTATTCCTTTTCGCTATAAATACACCACCTTTGCTCCTATCGGTAATTCTGATCACAACCTTATATCTCTTAATTTTAATACTTTCTCTCCAATAGCTTTATTCTGCCCTAATCGTATCTTCTGGCACATTAATCGGGCCGATTTGGGTCGCTTTTAAGCTATAACTGAAGTGACTGATTTGGCTCTGAAGAAGCTTCGATTACTGCCAATAATGTGGGATCTGTAAGATAGGATGAACAGGTTCATTCCTTCTTTGACTAAATTTTACTATCCTCAAAATTCATGGTTCGAGCGTCCTTATATATCTCGAGACATTTAGGCTAGATACAGTGGGTAACGAGAGTGAAAAAGTTCTAGTTCTCCTATCACTCTCGCTAATCTTAATTCAGCTGGGAATTGTTGCAGCAATACTATTTGACGAGCAAAATGGACTTGCGTAAATCGAACGTAAACTGACCTCCTTGGTTCTCCAACTGACAAATCTTTCTGACCTCTTGCCAAAAATATCTCTATTAACTTTTGTAATTGTGCATATTTCCTCTTATTCCTTCTGATGATTTTGTTGCTAAAACTCTAAATGAAAAGGTCAATCTCTTTGGAATCATGTTTTCCTTTAATGCAACCTTGGATGACTTTGGCAATTCTCCTCCTCCTCCTCTTTTTCCTCCTCCTCCTCCTCCTCCTCCTCCTCCCTCCTCCTCCTCCTCCTCCTCCTCCTCCCTCCTCCTCCTCCTCCTCCTCCTCCTCATCTTTCTCCTTTCAGGTATCCCGTGCCATTACCTGAGATTACATTTGATCGGGTACGTGGGCTCCTGAAATCTATGAACGTAAGGAATGAGAATGGCCCGGATGGTACTCCTCCATAAGTTTTGAAGAAGTGTGCTTCTGAGCTGGCGCCAGCCCTCATTCAATTGTATTTTCAATGACTCATTACCAGTATTTTTTATCAGAGCTGGAAGCTCACAAATGTCCAGCCTATTCTGAAGAGACGTAGCTGCTCTTATCCTTCTAACTAGCGTATTATAGATCTCACTTTTATTATATCTGTGATCTTTGAAACCCTTCTCAACTCTCATTACTTAGATCATCTGGAATCCCATTCCCTTTTTTTCCGGTCGTCAGCATGATTTCCGTGTTCGAGGTCAAATGATGGTATGCTTTATTATTTAGCCGATTTATGATTTTTCGCATTTAGAGATTATGAGGAGATTTGTGTGGTGGCGCTTGACATATCTAAGACATTTGACCGGGTACGGCACGCGTTACTGCTTTCTAAGCTTCCCTCCTATGGGGTTTCTCCTTCTCTTTGCTTATTTATGTCTTGCTTTCTTTCAAATCGCTCAATATAGGTTGTTGTTGACGTGGCGACTTCTCTTTCTTTCCCTGTCAATGGTGGTGTCCCATTACTACTACTCTAATTAATAATATTCTCAGTTGTTCAACTAACTTTATCCATTCATATGTCGATGAGTCGACCACTCATTCTTCAACTCATTTTAAATCTGCTCCCTCTATTGTTTCTAGACTTGCCTCTCGTCTTAATCTTTCCAATTCCATTCTCATTGACCTAGATAGAATTTTTCAGTGGGATCGTCTCAACTTTGTGAAATTCAACTCTTTAAAAACTCATCTACAAATCTACCTCTCTAAAACACCTAGCTTTCCTATCTTTTTCGATGGTTCTTTCGTCTCTCCTATTGACAATATGAACATCCCTGGCTTTAACATTAACCAAAATATGTCATGAAAACTTCACATCAAAATGATTGACTGCTAGGGCCGCCTTAAAGAAGATTGAAGTTATGTTTAGAACTCGAAACTTTTTCATTCTCTCAGTTATTCCATCTTTACAAGGGTCTCATCCGCCCTTGAATGGAACGTTGTTCTCATATCTAGGGTAGGGGACTCTTGTTTCAGCCTGCTTTTGGATAGGGTCTAGACAGAGGAAAAAAGTTTTATAAACTGTACTTTCAAATTCACTTGACCCTCTATCTTTGCGACACGAAGTATGAGCTTTGTCTCTTTTTCAATAGGTAACACTAGCAAGTGCTAGAGGGAACTGACCATATTTACGACGCCCTCTTAGCACAAGGGATGCAGTGTCTGCACATGAATTTTGTTAACTTTTTGTTTTGCTTATTAACTCCAGGCTTGTTAGCTGTGGTGCTTTCTTCTTTCCATCTACCTCTGTTCTGTCGAATTCTCTTCCATCTTCTGTGTTTCCTGCTGAATTTATTTTTTCTCACCTTAAGTTCTGTGTCTGTGCACATCTTTTTAATTTTCTTTAGGGGGTGAAATTATGGAGACTTTTAGTTTTGACATTCACATATTATTTACATCTTCTTCTTGAATAGGACTCTGCCCGTGAGCGTTGGTGATAACGGTAAATATATATATATATATATATATATATATATATATATATATATATATATATATATATATAATATATATATATATATATATATAATATATATATATATATATATATATATATATATATATATATATATAAATATATTCCTCTCATTTGAAATTGAATTTCCCCCTCTTCTTAATAATGTTGTGCAGCTTTACTTTGCTTCTCCGATATGATTTTAAAAATCCATAAAATAAACTCAATTCACTTCTTAGGTCTTATCTAGTCTGCATCTTCGCTCCTACTAAGTGTTTATCTATTTTCACTTTCTCTATTACATTCTTTGTTTCCTTTCTTGATATTGCATACAGTATTTCTGCTTCCAAAGGCATTCTTCTTAAATACCTCCTCAACTTTTGATTTTTGTTTATAAATGAAATTCTGACATTTATCTCCGCCACCACGTGTGTCTGTTCTTAATTCCCCCAACTTATTGCATTTCTTGCACATTCTCTACGTTCTCCTTAATCACCATCTTCAATTTTTTCAGTTCACTGTCTACTCTTCTACTTATTTTTCTAGTCACAGTTAGTCTAGTTTAGTGGTTCTTACCCCTTTCAACTAGTTGTGTTGACCAACGCCCTCCTTCATTTGGGAGGAGCAGGAAATGTTATTAAATTTTATTAAACATGGATGATTTAATAATTTTTCTAAAAAAAATGCAGAGTATAAGATTTAAAAATTACGTAGATAAAAATAAATAATGACTAAAATTGTTAATTTACATTAATTGTGACTTAATGCCTTGATGCCAGAAGCATAGTAGAAACATATATTTTTTTATGCTCAGAAAGTTTTTATCGATACCACTGATGTACATATTATATTTTAAATAATCTTTTTCAACTTATACTGTCTTTAATGTTTATCTTCGTTTTATTTAAGTAAATAACATCACTGTCATGTATAACAAAATTGCTATTGAAGATAAGAATTTCACTTTATTATGTTAGCTTACTGCCCCCTCACC
>JABUQX010005930.1:30000-40000 GCA_015478945.1 Trachelipus rathkii
ATCTTTCTTGCCATGTCAAATGACTGGAGCAAATATATTGCTTGGTGAAAATTGTTTTTCTTCAAAATTTGCTTAATTTTTTTTCTTTGCTAAGTTTTCGCCATATATTGTTATTTCACAGCATTTATTTAGCCCTTGGATTTTTTCAATGTAAGAATAATGCATTACTTTTTTACAAGCCTTTAGAGATATTACTTTTATAACATTAAGCATTTTTGAATCGTTGGAACGTTTCACTTTTCATTTTTATTTTCAATGTAAATTGTCGAATCGACGAAGAAAAAATTGTAATTAGTGAATGGGCGGGGGGGGGGGGGGGTGTTCATTCGCTTAGCAACCTAAGAAATGCAAAATCTTGGTATTGCAAGCATTTTTGGAGATTTAAATAATTTTTATATTCGTCGTCAAAATAGAAAAAAAATTTGGTAATTTATCTTTAAATAATTTAAATATAGTTAAAAAAATATGGAATAATAAAATTCAAAATAAAAATGCAAAATTGCTTTAATTATTTCGAATTATTGTTTCATGTAATTGAAGATTATAAATATATTTTCTTCAATACAATCTTTAGATAAAATTAATTGTTTACAAATAAATTGAAAAAATTATTCTTAATATTCAAATGGGCATAGGACTGTAGGGTATGGGGTGGGGTCAAATTTTGAGTGATTTCAAATTGCTTATCTTCGAATCGATACTTATCACAATGTTGCGCTACTTGACAAGAATATTTTAAATATTAAAAACAAATTAATATTATATATATATATATATATTATATGATAATATATAATAATATATAAATTTAATATTATATATATTATATATATACTATAATGATATATATATATAAATATAATATATATATATATAAAAAAAATATATATATATATATATATATATATATATATATATATATATATATATATATATATATATATATATATATATATATATATATATATATATATATATATATATATTCAGAATAGCTTAAGCAATTACTTAATTTAATGTGCCTAAAATGGTGGTGCTTCTTTTTCTTTCAATATTTATATTTATATTTATATTCTTGAGTTAATCTGTTAGTATAAAGTAAAAAAAAAAATAGTTTGCATGGATAGAAGAGCCACTATTGAGATATTTTTAAAAAAATCAATTTTTTTTTAGATATGTTGAGGACCAAAAGATGAAAATAAATTTAAATGTTTTTTTATTTTTATATTTGTTTAATTTCTTTAGTTAATGACTTCCAATATTTTTATTCGCTAAAGTTAACGAAATTTTGTTATATATATTTCAGTATTATAAATTAAATTTTGGATAAAAATACAATCATTGAGGGGAGACTTTATCCTCGGACCCCCTACTTTTTGAAGTCAAAATCAAAATTTTCACATTTTTTTTATTATCTAGATTATTAGAAAAATTCCTCCTGAACATCATGGTGTAATTATTTTTTAAAAATTCTAAATGGTTTTTTAGATACAAAAATTTATTTAGAGAGGTGTCGAACTAAAAAATTTCATTTCAGTCAAATTGTTAATTCCAGGTGGCTTTCGAGGTTAAAAAAAGTTATTTATAATTATAGAACATCTATTTTTTTTTTCATATCTCACTCCAACCCATTCTCGGATTTACTCAGTCAATAAATGGTGTCTAAGCCGGAGCCGGAGCGGAGCCGGAGCCGGAGCTGGTGCCTGGTGCAGTGCCGGAGCCGGATCCTGGGTATAAATTTTTTTTTTCGAATTTTTTTTTTTACATGAAAATTTATTGCCAGAAAGTACTTAACAATTTTCAAATAGTGCTGATTTGTCGATCCGACTGAGTCGAACCGAGCCGGTGTCGAGCCGGAGCCGAGACGGAGCCAGAGTAATGAATTTTTTTCAAAAAAAAATTTTTTTAGTGAAAAATTATTGCGCAGAAGATGGTGCTGAACAGTTATCAATAGTGCAAGAAACTTAGTCGGATCGAGCAGAAAACCGGTCATAACCGGATCCGGAATCCGGATCCGGACCGGCAGCGGAGCCGGAGCCGAATCGGAGCGGATCCTTGGTAATGAATTTTTTCGGAAGATATTTTTTTGTGAAAAATTTAATTTGTCAGAAGACGTGCCGACAATTTTCAAATAGTAGCAGAAACTTAGCGGATCGGAGATGTAGCCGAAGTAAGAGACGGATTCCGATCCGGATCCGGAATCCTGGGTATGAATTTTTTCAGAAAATATTGTAGCAGGCGCTGGATCGATATCAAGCAGACAGCTGAGCAAAAATGTTCAAATAGTGTGGACACATTAGTCGGTAATCGGAAGCCGAAGCAAAAGTTGTATCCGGACCGTAATCGGATCGATCTGGGGTATGATTTTTCACGGAAATATTTTTTTTTTTTTGGTGAACAATAAAAAACTTTGTCAGAAGGCGTGCGAACAATTTTTCAATAGTTCAGAAACCTTAGTCGAATCCGGAGCCGGAAGTTGAACTCAGAGCTATATCGGATCCAAGATTCCGATTCAGATCTGAGAATAATTTTCTCAGAAAAAAAACGTTCATGACATCACATGTTTATTGAAACAAACGATGCTCACACTGTCAATTAGTCTTGATCGTTTAGTCGGATCCGGAGCCATCCGGAGCCGGATCCGGAGCCTGATCTGGGTATGAATTTTTTTCGGGATATATTTTTTTGGTGAAAAATTTATGTGTCAGAAGACGTGCCGAAACAATTTTAAAATAGTGCAGAAACCTTAGTCGGATCCGGACCTAGCTGAAGTCGGAGCCGATCCGGATCCGGATTCCCCCTGGGTATGATTTTTTCAGAAATATTTTTTTAGGTTGAAAAATTATTTTCAAGAAGACGTGCTGAGGAATGTTCAAATAGTGTAGAACTTAAGTCGGAATGCCGGAGCCGGTGGAGAAGCTGATATTCCGAGCCGAACCCGGAGCCAGGTCCTGGGTATGAATTTTTTTTCGGGAAATATTTTTTTTGTGAAAAATTTATTGTCAGAAGACATGCCGAACGTTTTCCCAGAATTAGTGGGCAGAACCTTGTTGGAGTTCCCGGAGCGGAAGCTGAAGTCGGAGCGGGATCCGGATTCGGAGCCGCTGGGTATGAATTTCTTCAGAAAATTTTTTTGAGGTGAAAAAATTTTATTTCAAAACGTGCCTGAACAAGTTAAACAGTCTAGAAAAATAATGTCGGATCCGGAGCCGAAAGTCGTATCCGGAGCCGTATCGGTTGGATTCTGGGTGATGGAATTTTTTCTTCGTGAATATTTTTTTGGTGAAAATTTATTGTCAGAAGAACGTCAGAACAATTTTCAATGTGCAGAAACCTTATGCCAACGGAGCAGAGCCGAAGTGAGAGTCCCAGATCCGGATCGGATCTGGGTAATGGAATTTCTCAGAAATATTTTTTTAGGTGAAAAATTTATTTCAGAAGACGTGCTGAGCAATGTTCCAATAGTGCAGAAACTTAGTCGGATCCGGAGCGAAGTCGAAGCCAGAGCCGGAGCCAGTATCCGGACCGGGATCCTGGGTTTGAATTTTTTCGGAAATATTTTTTTGGTGAAAACTTTATTGCCAGAAGATCCGACATTTTCCAATAGTGCAGAAAACTTAGTTGGATCAGGAGCCGAAGCTGAAGTCGGTAAGCCAGATCCGGACTGGATCCGATCCGGTATGAATTTTTTTTCAGAAAATAATTTTTGAGGTGAAGAATTTATTTCAAGAAGATGTGCTGAGCAATGTTCAAATAGTCTAGAAACATTAGTCGGATCGAGCCGTTTATCCGGAACGGATCCGGAGCTGATCCTGGTATGATTTTTTTTCGGGGAATATTGTTTTGGGTGAATAAATTTTATTGTCAGAAGAGTGCCGACAGTTTTCCAATAGTGCAGAACTGTCGTATCCGGGCGAAGTCGAGTCGAAGTCGAAGCGGGATCGAATCCGGAGATCCGGATGCTAGGGTATGAATATTTTCAAGAAATATTTTTTAGGTGAAAACTTTATTTCAAGAAAGTGCTGAACATTTTCAATTAGTGTAAGAAACATTATTCGGATCCGAGTCGTATCCGAGGCGGATCCGGAGCCTGATCCTGGGGTTGAATTTTTTCGGGAAATATTTTTTTGGTGAATAAATTTATTGTCAGATAAACGTTGGGTGCCGAACATTTTCAAATAGTGAGAAACCTTTGTCGGATCTCGGAGCCGAGGCGAAGTCAGATCTGGAGCCGATCTTAGCCGGATCTGGGTATGAAATTTTTTTTCGAAAATTTTTTTTTTAGGTAAAAAATTTATTACCAGGAAGCCGTGCTGAACAATTTTCAAATGTGCAGAAAACCTTTCGGATCCGGAGCCGAAGCCAAAGTCGAAGTCAGAGCCGGATGGATCTGGGGTATGAATTTTTTTTTTCAATAAATTTTTTTAGGTGAAAAATTTGTCAAAGGACTTACTGACAATTTTCAAATAGTACAGGAACCTTTGATGGATCGGAGCCGGATCTGAAGCCAGAGTCGGAACGGATCCTAGGTAGAAATTACCTTTCAAGAAATAGTTTTTAGGTGAAAAATTTATTGCCAGAAAGACGTCTGAATAATTTACAATAAGTTAAATCCATTACCGGAGCCAAAGCGAAGCCGATAGCCGAAGCCGAAGTCGTACGCTACGGCTACCGTCAAAACGGTAGAGCGACCGGAGTCGCAGCAAAGGCGCGGGTTCGAATCCTAGTTCGGATCTTAGGTAGAAATTACGAGAAGTTCCCCTTCCTGAATGGGGCTATGCCCGGTGAGGTGGTGAACTTTTAATAAAAATGATATAATATTATATATTATATATATTATAATATAAATAATATATATTAATATATTATTATATATATACTATATATTATATATATATATATATATAAATTATATTAATATTATATATATATATTATATATATATTTATATATAAATATATATATATATATATATATAATAAATTATTTCTGACTATATATAATTTTATAAAATATTTTATATATATATTTATATTATTATATATTAATTAATATATATATATAATATTATTATATATATATATATATATATAATATTTTTTATATATATAATTTATAAATTTAATAAATATTTATATTATATTTAGATTATCAAATGTGATAGATATATAAATTATTAATATCTCTACACTCATGTTATATAATTATATATATATATATATATATACTGATGAATAAATATTTTTTGCATCAGAAAATTTAAAGTATTATTTTCAAATGTTTTTTTGCGTTCTTTCTAGCACTTAATTTTTTTTTTATATTTTTTAGAGAGAAATTCGTAAAATAAATATGAGATGTTTTTTAAATTTGGTACAATCTGCATTAAAATTCTTAACAGAATGACGTTTATTTTAAATGCTTTTGTATTATGTAAGGTGGTGTCACACGGGGTGAAAAAATTGTTTTTTTTATTTCAAAAATTTTAAAAGTACTTTTCAGAGATTGTCAAAAAAAAACTTTTAGAAAATAAAATTTGAAATAAAGTGTCTAAATGAAATTTATTACTACACAATATAGGAGTTTTTTTTAGTGAAAAAAGCATTGAAATATCTTGAATATTAAAGATTTTTTTGCCATTTTTGTGAAAGCCCCGAAAAAAAAAATTTTTTCCCCTCTCCCCCCCCAAAAAAAAACGAACAGTTTTTTTTTTTTTTGGTTTCCCAAAAAAATTAAAGATAAATTAGTTGTTTATCAAAAAAACATTTTCTTTTATCGGTTCGAAGAAATGGATTTTGAGGATAAAGTCTCCCCTTAAAAATAATAGAACCTTTTAAATAAAAATTGTAAACCTGATATTTTATAGTAGTAAAAAAAGACATTAGCTAGCTAGTCGGAGGAACACTCTAAAAAACAATTTAACTCTGTATTGTTTTACAAAACCAATTACTTCCCTAAATAATGATATGGGAGAACACAACTCCACCTCCAACTCTTATGCAATAAATAAAAGCTGTATCGCACCTTTGTAAGTGCATAAGAGGAATTAGTGACAGTTTTCTCGTTCCCAAGAATGTGAGAGAGGTAATAGGAACGAATTTCTCTTTCAGAGAAAGAAAAATTTGGGTTTAATTAAAATATTTACTATCATTTTGTTCTCGAACATAAATCTTTTAGAATCATTTTTTATAATTTATCGAATTCAATTATTCCTATTTTTTTTTCGTTAAATTTTTCATATAATATTGAAGAGAAACGACAGAACAAACAGGAAATAGTAAAGAAAAAGGAAATAATATATATATATATAATATATTTAGAATACTATATATATATATATATATAATATATATATATATATATATAGAGAGAGAGAGAGAGAGAGAGAAGAGAGAAATAGTGCTCTCAAAGCAATGAAATTACATCACATTGGTGAATAGGGTACATCCCATGACACTTCAGTGCTCAATGGTTCGTCCCTCTTGCGCTCATGTCCACATTCTTTTTTTTTACACTGGAGTAAACTTTCTGTTATCGCACACAGACCATAAAACACTACTACCATTACGGACAACACTTTTTTCATATATCCCTGTGGATGGGTGGGATAAAGAAATTCCACAGCGTATGTTCTGCGCATCGTAGGAGGCTACTAAAAGAACAGTGGTAGTTGGGTTGGCAACCCACTAATACTTATCTTTTTGCTAGGAATGCTTATGTATGCTTCGAACGTGGTAATGACCGCCATAAGCGACCCTGTATCTTTCTGCGAAATTGTTTAAATGGTCTGGGTACATGAAATGTTAAGAGGAATAAATGATGAGGAGAAGAGGAGTAAGGTAAATGATGTGTCTAGGAAGAGTAAATTTGATTGGCTTGCTGTGGCTGAAACAAAGATGAAAGGAAACGATAAAGATGAGTGATGTGAGGTGAAATGTGTGTGTGTACTGGATTGGAGAGGAATAGGATGAGTAGAGATGGAGTTTCAATTCAGAGGAGTGGCTTCTGGCACTGAGTTATGGTAGATTTTATTTGTGTGAGTATTGGAATACTAATGGTTAAATTTAAGTCTAAGAAGGTCAAGGTATGTGTGGTTGTAATATAATGTCTATCTGAGGGTGATGTTGAGAAGAGTATGAGTTCTATGGAATAATCGTCAGATTGATTGTGTTGGATGGTTGGATAGATTATCGAAAAATAGATGGCGTTGCGGGGGAAGGTGAGAACGGTAGAGAGGTGATATGTGTGAAAGTAATGCAATCTTCTAGAACAAGAGTATTCATAAGTATACTAGATTTGGTGAGGGTAGAGATCTTATCGATGTAAAATGTATGATTGGTTTTGTGCTGGTGAAGAAGGAAATGCTGAATTATGAGATGGATGTTAAATCAGTGGGAGAGAGTTGGGGTGAGAATATCATATCATTATGTTGTTTTATGTAGGACTAAGTTAGTAGTGGTACGGATGGAGAGGGAAGATATAAAGAAAAAAAGTAGAGAGAATTAAAAGTGAGAAATTAAGTGAACAAAGTTATAAGGAAAATTACTCGTATATGAAAACACTTGCAAATAAATCAATTAAATGTGAACAAGATGAAATTAAACAAATCTGGATGCATATTAAGAAAACCTTTGTTAGTAATGCAAGAAGAGCATGTGGGTGCGATAAAGTGAGAAGTAATAATGTTGAAATGAAGAGTTGTTGCAAGTGGATAAAAGTAAAAAGGAGGCGTTGTTGAATGTGCAAAAAGCAAATGATGAAGTCTCAAAAGAACTTATATGGAACTACGCAAGGAAGAAAAAAGAAAAGCTAAATGTTAAAAAAAAGAGGTAAATGAACAGTTTGAAAGGAGGATGAATGGAGACTTACAAAAGGAATAGAAAGCTCTTTTGGAAGGAAAAACGGTTAGGAAAGAGGGAGTTTGGTGAATTTTCATATAATAATGAATATGGATGGTACTTTCGTAACTGATGAAATGGATAGGAGTAGAGTATGAAGAGAGCAAATTGAAAATCTGCATAGCATTGGTAGTAATGGAGAGAAATTGATAGTGAATGTGCCTGGGTTTGATGGTGTAAGAAGAAATAGGTACTTTAGGTAGGAGGTTGAGGAGGAAGTTGAAGAATGGTAAATCAGTAGGTATAAATGGAATTAATAGTGAAGTGATCAAGAATAGAGGCGTGATTTTGATTGACTGGATATTGAAGTTTTATAACAAGCCATTTGTTGGGGGAATAGTTCCGAAGGATTGGAGGAGAGCCGTAATATAAGGGTAAGGGAGATACAGGGAACTGTAGGAACTATTTAGTTTATTGAGTGTTGTTGGAAAGATATATTCTGGTATTTTGGTTGAAAGAATTCGTCGAGTGACTGAGGTACTAAATGGCGAAAAACAAGGTGCATTTAGAAGTGGTAGAGGATGTGTTGATCAAATTTTCACATTGAAACAAATTATTGAGGAAATGAAAGAGGAGAAAAATGAATTCTTTTATAAGTTTTATTGACTTGAAGCAGGCTTATGATAGGATTAAAAAGGAAGCTCTGTGGCAGGTGTCAGTGATATATGGTGTTGGTGTTACGATTTTGAATGGAATCAAAAGAATGTATGTCGATAGTAAAGTTTGTGTATGAAAAAAGGAGTTGAAAGTGAATAGTTTAATATTAGTAGTGGAGTGAGGCAGGGATATGTTATGTCTGCATGTTATTTAATTTGTATGTGGATGGGGTTATGAAAGAATTAGAGGTAGGGCACATAGGAGGAGGTTATAGATTGATGGAGAATTGAAGAGAATGGAGGGTGCCCTGCTTATTGTATGCGGCTGATTCGGTTTTGCGTGGTGAATCTGAAGAAATTTTGAAGTGATTGGTAAAGGAGTTTGGCAGGGTATAAAAGGAGGGGGTTTAAAAATAAATGTAGATAAGAGTAAGGTGATTGTAATGGGTGAGGAGAGTCCGCGGTGAGAAATCATGTTTGTTGGTAAGCAACTGGAACAATCATCTGAGTTTAAATATTTAGGTTATATGTTGGATGAAAAGGGAATGAATAATACACAGGGATGTAGGAAAGTTGAATAGTGGGAAGTTGGCTGGTGTAATTAAATTTTTGGTGAATGCAAAGAGACTAAGTCTTGAGTGCTCTAGAGTTCTGCAAGAGAATATACTGTTATCAGCATTATTGTATTGTATTGAAACTTTGGTGTGAAATAAGTGGTATAGATCTAAGATGCAATCTGTTCAGATGGCTAATTAATCTTAGGGGTGTGTGGGAACTGGGAAGAGAAGATAAAATGCATAATGAACGTGTTAGGAAGTTGTATAGCGTGGAGTAAGGCATAAATGAGAGTGTATTAAGATGTTTTTTTTTTTATATGGAAAGGATGGATGATAGTAGGTTAGTTAAGCGGATGTGTATTGGTGAGTGTGCTGAGAATTAACCGATTAGGAGAGAGAAGAAAAAGTAGATTGACTCAGTAAAGGAGTGTCTGAAACAAAAGAATGCGAGTTTGACAGTGGCCAGAAAAAAAGGTACATAATAAGAGTAAATGGCTGAGTTTTATGAGGGGGCGTGGCTGTGGACCTGACACAAATGATGAATCATACATTGACGAGATACCGCAGGAGGAAGATGTCTGTAGTGCTGTTGTGAAACCCTAGGGTGTTTTTCTTGGCTGCGATGGGCTCGCACTAAAGGGTATAAAATGATGGTAGGGGTGGGGTCTTTCATTTCGACTTACGTCATGTTCTTCTACTAATTTTTCTGTTTCTGGTGTATTTTGCCAATAACACCTCCCAATCTGGGGAGAGGGGAAAGATAAAAAAATAATATATATATATATATATATATATATATATATATATATATATATATATATATATATATATATATATATATATATATATATATAAATATATAAAGTGCCTATATATATATATATATATATATATATATATATTATCAATATTATTGTTATTACTATTACTAACATATGTCATATTATATATA
>JABUQX010005930.1:45000-46651 GCA_015478945.1 Trachelipus rathkii
CCTGCGCTAAACACGGAGTGAGAAAGTATGTTAGAATAATACAACAAATAATAACTAAAATACATAAAATTAAAGTACTATCCAAGCATATTTAATTATGTCCGAAGACATAAGTAAACATACAAACATATGAAAGGCAAAAAATAGTATACATGAAATTTGAAAGAATATTCAAATACGAGCATAATTGGTTACATCCGAAGATCTAAACATATATACAAGTATTTGAATAAAATACATAAATACAATAATGTTATATATACAGAAAATAAAAAGTGTGTATTTAAACACAAGTATATTTAGTTATATCCTCAGGGATATAAAACAAACATAGAAAACATTTAAATGCATCAAAGTAACAAAATGTTAATACATAATAATTATTGATATGAAAACAATTGAATTATTCACACAAGTTAAATAGGCCACATTGATCGAAACCGTTAAATCCAAGGAAAGGTCCGAAGACGTTTCTAACGTATCCATGATTTGACCAATGCGCACGTAGTTTTCAAAGTTATAGTTACGAGAGAAACATTGCTGGTAACGGATTAATTTTCATGTTGAAGTTTACATTATAAATTTCTTCATACATAAAAAGGAGGTCACAGAACCATTTAAATTCGAAAAGGAATCAAGTTCGTAGTGGCAAAAATGAGTTTCTGCCCATAACCAAACTTGAATGATGAAAGAAACTATGCCGAAAAGGAAGTTTGCTATGTCTAGCGATTAATCCTCGAACTGTGAAAGGTGAAGTCCATAATCCAAAATTAATTAAATAATATGAAAATTGGAAGTTCGTAAACGAATGTTCGTTTGCTTGAGTCATCTTCGAGTGTTTTGATTGAGAATTTAGTATTATTGTAGTTTTTCTTTTTCTTTCATTTTTTTTTTTTTTAGAAGGCGTTGATTGTAGTTCTGGGTGTTCTTCTCCGGGCTCACAATTATAGGGAAGTACTAAATTAGTGGTTTTTGTGAGCAAGCACCCTATATAAGAGGATGGTAATTTAGAAATCCATATTTGAAATGCTGTTTTTATTCTCGCCATAAGTAAATACGCGCAATGAAACATAAAAAGCTACAAAAGTCCCTTCTTGTTGAGATGCCTTCCTTTGTAGGCGAATTGCAATGCAGCCTTCCAGTGCGTTTTTCGAACTACTTGCCTCAGACTCTTCGTTTTGGCGAAAATTTGTGATCGAAATTCAAGTCGCAGCCTTTTTCCTTGAAGTTTATCGCCCTTGCCGGGGATTTCTAGAGAGTATCTTGAGTGAGAGTTTCTTTCTGATTTTTAATAATTTGATCTGACTGACTTTATCTGACTTAAGAGTATCTAAAAATGACGGGTTTATATAGTATTTCCTTTATTATGCTAAAATTTTGCTCGCAAATCTTAGCATAAGTACGAACATAAATTAAAATGTTTACAAAGTTATAATGAAGTGCTACATATATATATATATATATATATAGATATATATATATATATATATATATATATATAGCAGTAGTATATATATATATATGGTATATATATATATATATATATATATATATATAAGTATATATATATATTGAAGTATGCAGCGAAAAAGTATTTCACGATAAATGCAAAAATCTAAACACCCAGATTCCAATGGAACGAAGTACAATG
>JABUQX010005931.1:0-37500 GCA_015478945.1 Trachelipus rathkii
GAAAGTGCAGTTCTTAAAGGAGAGTTCTCAGATCCTATCGTTAAAGAAAAATTTAGTAAAAATATAATTCAGACATGGAACTGCCTAAAAAATGACGAATCAATTTGCTCAGATATTTTCTATGATTTTTAAAAAGAAGATAATAGTTTGACATTAAACCTACATCCTTTTGATTTAGCAAGTGGAAATAGCTACACATTTACTTACAGAGCTTAAGATGTTAGGAACCTGAAAGACCAGAAGGGAGATTCTAGGGAAACTGAAAAAAGTGTTACATATACAATATTGTCGAGACCTCTGGATGCTTTCATTAAAGCTTTTCCTAATGAAACAGCTTAATCATATCAGCAGATTTAGGTAAATGGAACTTATATTGATCACGATGTAAAAGAGAAATATGGTTCTCATATTGTTGAACAATGGTCTTGTATTAAAAACGAGAAATATAATTGTTCATCTCTTCTAAAAGATATTACTAGCATAAGAGGAGGACAGGTATTGATTATACCTCCTTATTCACTTGAAGCTGGAAGCAAATACAAATTTGTCTACGGAACCAAAGACTCTAATTATTTTAACGATCCTTAGGGAAGGAAGAGAGAGAACATTTAAAATCTATCAATTAGAATTATTGTTTAGCCTTTAAATGCTTCAATTTCCCCTTCCACAAATCAGGAAGTTGAAGTTAGTTAATAAATTAAAATCACTGGGAGCTATGAAGACCCAGATTTAAAAGAAAATTACGGTCCTAGCATAATTACTTCCTGGTCTTGCATTATGAACGAAAATCAAAACTGCTCAGATATACTGACTGATATAAAACTGAAAAATAACTATGAGAATGTAACTCTTCAACCTTATTCACTGGAAAGTGGAAACAATTATACATTCTTTTATAAAGTTAGTGATATAAGAAATTTAAAAGATCATCATGATAATATTAGGGAAATTATTAAAAAAGTAACTTTTAGCTCCAAGATTTTACCTTTAAAAGTTAATATATCTTCAAATTTAACTTACCAGGCGGTAAAAGCTGATGAGGCTATTTAAATTAAAGGTTCATATGAAGATCCAGATATTAAAACAAAGTTAAGCGCTACTGTAACATTTGCCTGGTCTTGTTTAAGAAATGGCGAAGATAACTGTTCCTCTGTGTTAATGGATGTTCAGCATACAAATAACGAATCAGTATTAGTCACACATCCATATTCTTTGGAAAAAGGAAATTAATACACCTTTTTCTTTAAAGCCTAAGACTAGGAAAAGACCATAGATTCAACAGGGAAACCTAGGGAATCACAGATTTCTATATCTTTTTCGGTAAAGATTTTGCCTTTAATTGTAACATTTAATAGCACTCACAACGGAACCATAGATACAAATGAAGAAATCACAATATTTGGAATGTATAGAGACCCCGATATAAAGGTAGGATTTGGGGACCATATATTATAAATATGGACATGCCTTTAAAATAGAGAAGAAGATTGTAACAATGTATTATTTGGAAGAGACCATAAAAATGGTAGTTGGACAGTTACTTTACATCCTTTTACATTATAAAGTGGTAATAGGTTCAATATAACTTACAAAGCAACAGATTCTAGAAATTTAGTCGATCATACCGGAAAACATAGGGAAACTGAAGCATTTGTAACTTTTGATGTTCGAGTATAACCTCTTACTGTATATATAAAATCTCATTCAAACAAAACAATAAGTAGTAGAGAGGAAGTTGAAATTAATGGAACATATAATGACCCAAATGAAAAAATTACTTTTCATCCGCATATAACATAATCATGGACCTGCTTGAGAAATGGGAAAGAAAGTTGCTCTAATTTACTTGAAAACATAACGACAAAATAAAATGGTTAATCTTTAATAATTTTACCATTTACCTTACTCAGTGGAAACACGTATACTTTTTCTTACAAAGCCAAAGATAATCGTAACATAGTGGATTTTAAAGGAAATGTGAAATAAGAGGAAAAATCATTAACATTTGAAGTCAAGGTATTCCCGCTTTAAGCGATTCTTTCATCAAACCGATAAAAAACTGTAATTGCAAGCGAAGATGTTGAAATTACAGGCTATTATGTGGATCCAGATTAAGATGATGACTTCGGTTTGTTAATGAATGTTAAATGGTCTTGCAGTAAAAATGGGATAGAAAATTGCATTCATTTGTTTTTTAAAATAACAACTGTAAAAAATAAATAAACTATTGTAATACCCCCTTACACAATGGAAACAGGAAATTCTTATACCTTTACTTATGAAGTTTGGGATCCTAGAAATGTTACAGATCACACGGGAAATTTTAAAAGAGATTTAAAATAACTAACTTTACAAGTGCTTGCATAGCCTATACAAGTAACCATTAAACCAAACTATAATCTATTGGTAAATTCAAGTCACCAGAATGAAATTAGTGGATAATATGTAGATCCAGATGTAAAAGGAAACTTTAGTTCTCATCTTATTTAAAAATGGGAATGCTTTAAAAATAAAAAGGAAAGTTGCCCATTTTTAATAACAAATGTTAAAAAACTCCAGAGCAAGTAAATTTTAAGTTTATCTTCCTACTCTTTAAAAAGTGGGAACACGTATACAATATCATACCACGTAGAAGATTCTAGAAATTTAAAAGATGTCACAGGAAATCTCAGGAAAACGAAAAAAGAAATGACAATTACAGTCCTTATTTATCCTCTGATTGTAAACTTGGTTCCAGAGAATAACATGACAATTAATGTCAGCGATCAAATTGAAATGAAAGGAACATATTTTGATCCTGATGTTGAAGGAAACTTTGGATCTCACATAGTTGAAACGTGGTCTTGTCTCAAGAACGACAAGGATAATTGTAGGTTTCTTCTGAAAAACTTAACAATAATAAATGGCAGTTAAACTCTAGTTATAAAACCGTTCAAATTAGAAAGCGGAAGTAAATACACAATAACTTACAAAGCTAAGGATAAATAAAATCCAATGGATTACGAAGGCAATATTAGAGAAGGAATGGAAAGTCGCACGTTTACCGTTCTTGTCAGACCTTTTTAATTAATAGTTAATAGTTCAATTCAATTTGGTGAAACTTACAGCTATTAAAGAGCATAAATGTAGGGTTTTTACGAGGACCCAGATGCAGAAAACAAGTTCGGACTTCATGTAAAATAAGCCTGGTATTGTTTTAAAGAAGGGAAAAACTGCTAGGAGTCTATCAATAATGTGGAATATAAAAATGGAAGTTCAACAATAGAAATATTACCATTTACTTTAGATAGCGGTTATAATTATACATTTTAATATAAAGTGAAGGACGTCAGAAATACAAAAGAGGGCAGTAAAAATATTACGTTCAGCGTTCTGGTATCACCACTTGTCGTATCTATAACGTCATCAGAAAACTAAACAGTTAATGCAAGCCAAGAAGTTTAAATAACAGGCTCATACGAGGACCCAGATTTTGAAGAAAAATCTGGAAACCATATAAGTTAAACTTGGAAGTGCCTAAAGGATAATGAACATAACTGCTAAGAATTACTCTAGAATATTATTGTATAAGATGGAAGCTAAACTCCGGTATTGTCACCTTTCTCTTTAGAAATTAGTTATAATTATACTTTTTTTTATACTGTTAAAGATACCAGAAAATAAGATTTGGTTACCAGAGTAAGAAGGGATATAACTAAATAACTCTCTTTATATGCAAATCTGCAACGTATTGAAGTAGGGATTTCATCAAAGTCAAACAGGCTTTTGTAAACCAGTAGACCAGTCATAATTGATGGATGGTTTAGTGATCCAACAGTGAAGAAAAAATTTGGCTCGTATGTAGAGTATTCTTGGGAATGCTTCGAAAACGATAAAGATAATTGTTCCGATAAGTTGTAAGCTCCAGTAAAGTTAAACGATACTCACTCGAGAATAACAATAAAATAAAACACGTTAAAAATGGGATAAAATTACACATTCACTTTCAGAGTTTGGGACAATCGAGAACATTTTCCAAATATTAAAGTTAGAGAGAATTTTAAAAACCTCACTTTTGTTATTGTAAAAGATATAAATGGAGTTCTGAGGGACATAACTCTTTTAAAGGAAAATTGTTTAACAGAATAATCCCAAAAATATTGGTTTAACTTACAATGCATTTCCATAAATATATCACAAAATTCATCAATAAAACCATTAATTGGAAATTTAAACCATATGATCAATTATAGTTGCTCAAATTGTCCCAAAGTTTAATTTTTTTAGCGTGAAGACAGTTGCGTAGATTATGATCGTCCATCATGGTGTCATAAATCAGAACCGTTTACCAGATTATGTCCTGTTTGGTAATCCTGTTTAGGAAAGACTAAACTTTAATCATGCATAGCTAAAAGAACAGGACCAAGTTGCTAATACGACTCAATTAGACGCTTTAAAAAAGGCAAAGTGTTTTACATCATTAAAGATCAAAGTACAGATGAACAATTATACGACTATCATGTTTCAAATGGAATGATTGTAAAAATGATCATTTTTCTTTAATTCAGAGAAAAAATGAAATACTTCTATTTTGGGAAAACGATAAAAAATTTGGAACTAGATATTAATATTGAAAATAACAACGACTCCGATTATGAAATTGTGCAAGAGCCACTGCAGAATGTTAAATCTTATATTATTTTTTTCATTTAGTTTCAAAGTTAATACCACATTTAAATACTTGCCAGTGAATTATTCTTTGCGTATGACTACTGAAGAATAAGGTAACCATACTGTAGCTGCAACATTTTATCATCCTATTACAGTCTTAAGAGATTTTGTACCTTTAATAAAATATGGTAGGGAAGTAAAATATAATCCACCAGATACTATTACTTTAGACGGTACCAACTCATACGATCCAGAGCAGGAAACATTGAATTATTCTACAGTTATATTTACATGGTCATGTTCAACGAACTATTTGAATGCTGAAGGGTTCTGTAATGGTAAGATAATACTAAAGAACGACACCCGAGCTAATATAACGGGAATAGGAGGGACTATTATCAAATTAATAAAAAAAGTTAAACCCGGAACTGTTATGTTTTTTAATTTAACGATGTGGGACGCTTCTGAAAAATCTTTTAGAAGACCAGCAAGTTTCATCTAGAAAGTGACAATATTAGATGACAAATCAAGGACGGATACACCTATAATTCGGTTTCAATGCAATAAATACTGTGTGGAAAAATATCTTGTCCCAAGCGATCGATGGGTGGTATACATTATATGTGAGAATTGCGCTGACATTACGACTGTATACTTTAAATGGTATTTTTGGGATCCTGTAAAAAATACGTCTGTGAAATTCAATTGGATTGACCACACTGAAGATGGAATATACGAAGGTTTAGGGCTTTATAGAATAGCAGTACGTCCATATACCTTTCCACAGGGTATCGAATTCGAAATCTATGTTGAAGCCTATTTTATTTATTGAAGATAAATTCGACAAAAAAAGAAAAATCTGAAATAAACTATTTTTTTTTAAAACTTGGGATAATATATTTGTGATTATTTTTTGTATTTTTAAGGCAAATGGGACTGAGGTTATTTAATATTTAATTAAATCTGATGTTATAATACTATTATAGTATACACATACATTTATTATATATAGTGCTAGGTATAACGTATATCGTATATTATATATATATATATATTATATATTATATACTTATATATATAAATAATATATATATACTATAATATATATATATATATATATAATATATATATATATATAGAAAATTAAATAGCTAATTAGGCGCTTGATGTCAGTAAAAACAATAAGGATGTTTGCCCTAAAGTATGTGCTCAAAAGCAAAAATATACAAATATATTACATTATATATATATATTCTGTATATTAAAGTAAAGAACGTAAGCTTTCGATCTGTCGTGCTCGATCCTCTGTCAGACGCAATGTGAAGAAAGACTAAAATATTCAAATCAAAATATGTCAAGAAAAAATGAATTACAATAAAATGATAAGATGATAAAAAAAATTAAGGAATTAGTTGTGCTTTGTGTGTGTTAGATTTTTTTTTTTTTGAAAAAGGGCGGTGGTATGTGGTTGTGTGATCAATAATGTTAGTAGATTGTGGGGATACTAGTTATGGTTTTATTCGCCTTGTAGTTGTTTATAGTAGCGGGAGGATTTTTTATACAAAGAGTTCATATTAAATCTGCATTGTTAGGGGGTCCAATTGTTATAATAGGGGTGTTCATGTTGTTCCGTGTTAATTTTGTGATCTAAGTATTTTATGATCTGTGTAAAGCTGCGGGCCAGCATTTTGTGTCATTTATGGGTGCGTTGTTTGTGTTGATATTTTACGTCTATGAAATCATTATTTTTCTACCATGTGTATATGTATGAAAAGAAAAGTTTGAAATCGTAAATCATCAAAGAGAAAGTAGAGGTAAGTTGTGAAAAAGGAAAACAAAGATCAAAATTGTTGAAGAGAAATGTTGTTTGTGTAAGTGTAGTCTTAGACATTCAGTTAATGATTTTATGATCATGACGTGGTGGGATGGGTGGGATGGTTAGATAAGAAAAAAGATTTGGGGGGTAAGTGAAGGTTGGGCTGTAAATTTTATTTTTAGCTTTACTGAGAGAACGAGTTAAAATGTGTTAGGGGTAGGAAAGTACTAAAGGTAGTGAAAATGTAGTTTAGTTCAGTTTGAATGAAAGGGGGGAACATATAAGCTCTAAGGAAAAGGGAAGTAAGAATGTCATTTTGTTTGTTGGTTTGTGGGTGTGAGGAGTACCAATGAGTATAAGAAGGATTGAAAAATAGCGTTTACGTAAAACGAATAAGAAGCGTCGGGCTGGATAGAAAGAATAAAGAGGAAAGAGTGTTTTTGTTTTATAGAAAGTTCCAAATGAATTTGGATGTTCTAGTTTTATGTTATAAAAAAAGATTAAGAGTAGGTATACGTTAGAGGCGATGAGACAAAAACTGTCATTAACATTAGCCGTAGCCAAGTATGTGTTAGATAAAAAGGGAGTGGTTGAGAATAAAGAAGTGTTTCAATCAATTCCATAAATAAGTTGCTGAGTATAGGGGATATAGGGAGACCATATAAAGGCCTGTGTTTTGTTTTAGTATAGGTTGATAAAGCTGGAAGAAATTATTTCAAGAGTGAGAGGTATATGAGTTTTTTAAGTAAAGGGAAAGGAATTTTAGTAGTATTTTCAGATGAAATATCTTATAGTAGTTATGATAGTGAAAGGTACAGACAACGAAAATGATAAAGTGACATCCAAAGGAAAATATGTTAGTTTGTGAGGTAAATGTTGACGGTTTGAAGATAGCAGTTTATCAGATTTAGATTGAGACTGGGAAATTGTGCCAAGTAAAGTTTAAAATGTTTAATTTTTACACTAATTATAAGAAACAGATTAGTATTTGAAATAATAGACGACAGGATTGTTAGTTTATGCATTTAAAAATACCCTCAAACAATTTATTTCCCTATAGTGATGGTGTTTTATATTTCATTAGTGAAGGAAAATGACACTGATAAGTTTAATATACAGAAGACTTCCTTAATGTAATATATTTGTAATATATAATTGACTTTTGACTACTTTAGGCCTCCTGTTTCTATATATTATATGATATATATATATATATATATAATTTATATATATATAGTATAAGATGATACATATATATATATATACTATATTATTATATATAATATATATATATATATATATATTATATCAGCATAACAATCGCATCAGCAATAAAAGATTTCGAATCAGCACTTATAAAATGCGGATGTTGCGGATATTTATAATAACACTGGTCAACAAATTAAATTTTTTTTTATTTAAATGAAAGTGTGTAACTGATTGTTATAGTATTTTTTGCGCCGATTTCAAATATGTCAAGAGTAATTTTTTTCTATAGAGTGTAATAGGTTTTTATTAATAGTGAAATTTTGCAGGAACAGAAATCATATATAACTTAATATAAAATTACTTTACCTCTATAGCTTACTGACCTAAAATCTTTTTTTTATTTATTTATTTTCTGTTGTAAGTTCCTCGAGATAGGTCCCTTGTTATGAGTAGTGGCAGAAGATAAATTATTTCAGGTGTAACAAGTGAATGATTTACTTATCTCTCTCTCTCTCTCTCTCTCTCTCTCTCTCTCTCTCTCTCTCTCTCTCTCTCTCTCTCTCTCTCTCTCTCTCTCTCTCTCTCTCTCTCTCTCTCTCTCTCTGGTGTATCTTTTTTCTCGTGATCTTTCTTGGAAGAATCACATTCTCTCTCTTCTCTCTCTCTCTCTCTCTCTCTCTCTCTCTCTCTCTCTCTCTCTCTCTCTCTCTCTCTCTCTCTCTCTCTCTCTCTCTCTCTCTCTCTCTCTCTCTCTCTTACAAGACACTGTTCATTCAAGGGCGCTAATTGCATACTTCCTCCCTTGGGGCAAAGCTCGCGTGACTCGTCAATCTGCACAGGTTTATCCTGCTTCTGTCCAGCTTTCCTAACTCCAGCCTTAACCGCAAATGCTAAATCTCACTGTTGACACACTGTACATTTCTGAAACACTACTTTCTTTTCGAAAATTTGCTAGAAACTTTACTGAGACTAGTTGAGGATATAGTCAACCACCGCACAAGGATAGCGTAAAAACTAGAATATGGCGAATTTGCACTTTTCCACGAACTGGTATAAATAATGAAAATTAAATTTATTTAGATTAGGTCTAGTTAGGTTAGGTTTAGGTTAGGTTAGGTTAGGTTAGGTTAGGTTAGGTTAGGTTAGGTTAGGTTAGGTAGGTTATTTGATAAAATCGAGAAATGACCCTCATTTAAGCTATAAAATTTCTTAATTTGATATTTATAACTTAATAACAAATCTTATATCCATATGCTTCTTTTTTATATAGCCTTATGACTGAATAATTTTTTTATTTTCCTACCACTAAAGGGTAGGGAGGGGCATCAGGACTCTTCCCTAGTACACAAATGTTCAAATGTTCGTTTTATTTATTTAATATGATAAAAAACTTCATAATTTTGATTACTTTGAGTCGGTAATTTAATTTGTTTAATTAAATATTATATATTACAAAATATTAAAAAAAATTACAAAAATAATCTAAATCTTCACAGTAAAAAAAAAAAAATAATAAATAAAAAAAATTGTTTATTTCAGATTTTCCTATTGTTCAAATTTATCTTCATATAACAGTAAAATAAGCTTCAACATATATTTCGAATTCGATACCCTGTGGAAAGGTATTTGGACGTACTGCTATTCTATAAAGCCCTAAACCTTCGTATATTCCATCTTCAGTGTGGTCAATCCAATTGAATTTCACAGACGTATTTTTTACAGGATCCCAAAAATACCATTTAAAGTATACAGTCGTAATGTCAGCGCAATTCTCACATATAATGTATACCACCCATCGATCGCTTGGAACAAGATATTTTTCCACACAGTATTTATTGCATTGAAATCGAATTAGAGGAGTATCCGTCCTTGATTTGTCATCTAATATTGTCACTTTCTAGATGAAACTTGCTGGTCTTCTAAAAGATTTTTCAGAAGCGTCCCACATCGTTAAATTAAAGAACATAACAGTTCCGGGTTTAACTTTTTTTATTAATTTGATAATAGTCCCTCCTATTCCCGTTATATTAGCTCTGGTGTCGTTCTTTAATATTATCTTACCATTACAGAACCCTTCAGCATTCAAATAGTTCGTTGAACATGACCATGTAAATATAACTGTAGAATAATTCAATGTTTCCTGCTCTGGATCGTATGAGTTGGTACCGTCTAAAGTAATAGTATCTGGTGGATTATATTTTACTTCCCTACCATATTTTATTAAAGGTACAAAATCTCTTAAGACTGTAATAGGATGATAAAATGTTGCAGCTACTGTATGGTTGCCTTATTCTTCAGTAGTCATACGCAAAGAATAATTCACTGGCAAGTATTTAAATGTGGTATTAACTTTGAAACTAAATGAAAAAATAATATAAGATTTAACATTCTGCAGTGGCTCTTGCACAATTTCATAATCGGAGTCGTTGTTATTTTCAATATTAATATCTAGTTCCAAATTTTTAATCGTTTTCCCAAAATAGAAGTATTTCATTTTTTCTCTGAATTAAAGAAAAATGATCATTTTTACAATCATTCCATTTGAAACATGATAGTCGTATAATTGTTCATCTGTACTTTGATCTTTAATGATGTAAAACACTTTGCCTTTTTTAAAGCGTCTAATTGAGTCGTATTAGCAACTTGGTCCTGTTCTTTTAGCTACGCATGATTAAAGTTTAGTCTTTCCTAAACAGGATTACCAAACAGGACATAATCTGGTAAACGGTTCTGATTTATGACACCATGATGGACGATCATAATCTACGCAACTGTCTTCACGCTAAAAAAATTAAAGATTGGGACAATTTGAGCAACTATAATTGATCATATGGTTTAAATTCCCAATTAATGGTTTTATTGATGAATTTTGTGATATATTTATGGAAATGCATTGTAAGTTAAACCAATATTTTTGGGATTATCCTGTTAAACAATTTTCCTTTAAAACAGTTATGTCCCTTAGAACTCCATTTATATCTTTTACAATAACAAAAGTGAGGTTTTTAAAATTCTCTCTAACTTTAATATTTTTAAAATGTTCTCGATTGTCCCAAACTCTGAAAGTGAATGTGTAATTTTATCCCATTTTTAACGTGTTTTATTTTATTGTTATTCTCAAGTGAGTATCGTTTAACTTTACTGGAGCTTACAACTTATCGGAGCAATTATCTTTATCGTTTTCGAAGCATTCCCAAGAATACTCTATATACGAGCCAAATTTTTTCTTCACTGTTGGATCACTAAACCATCCATCAATTATGACTGGTCTACTGGTTTACAAAAGCCTGTTTGACTTTGATGAAATCCCTACTTCAATACGTTGCAGATTTGCATATAAAGAGAGTTATTTAGTTATATCCCTTCTTACTCTGGTAACCAAATCTTATTTTCTGGTATCTTTAACAGTATAAAAAAAAGTATAATTATAACCAATTTGTAAAGAGAAAGGCGACAATGCCGGAGTTTAGCTTCTATCTTATATAATAATATTCTAGAGTAATTCTTAGCAGTTATGTTCATTATCCTTCAGGCACTTCCAAGTTTAACTTATATGGTCTCCAAATTTTTCTTCAAAATCTGGGTCCTCGTATGAGCCTGTTATTTAAACTTCTTGGCTTGCATTAACTGTTTAGTTTTCTGATGACGTTATAGACACAACAAGTGGTGATACCAGAACGCTGAACGTAATATTTTTACTGCCCTCTTTTGTATTTTTGACGTCCTTCACTTTATATTAAAATGTATAGTTATAACCACTATCTAAAGTAAATGGTAATATTTCTATTGTTGAACTTCCATTTTAATATTCTATATAATTGATGGACTCCTAGCAGTTTTTCCCTTCTTTAAAACAATACCAGGCTTATTTTACATGAAGTCCGAACTTGTTTTCTGCATCTGGGTCCTCGTAAAAACCCTACATTTATACTCTTTAATAGCTGTAAGTTCCGCCAAATTGAATTGAACTATTAACTATTAATTAAAAAGGTCTGACAAGAACGGTAAACGTGCGACTTTCCATTCCTTCTCTAATATTGCCTTCGTAATCCATTGGATTTTGTTTATCCTTAGCTTTGTAAGTTATTGTGTATTTATTTCCGCTTTCTAATTTGTACGGTTTTATAACTAGTGTTTAACTGCCATTTAATATTGTTAAGTTTTTCAGAAGAAACATACAATTATCCTTGTCGTTCTTGAGACAAGACCACGTTTCAACTATGTGAGATCCAAAGTTTCCTTCAACATCAGGATCAAAATATGTTCCTTTCATTTCAATTTGATCGCTGACATTAATTGTCATGTTATTCTCTGGAACCAAGTTTACAATCAGAGGATAAATAAGGACTGTAATTGTCATTTCTTTTTTCGTTTTCCTGAGATTTCCTGTGACATCTTTTAAATTTCTAGAATCTTCTACGTGGTAAGAGATTGTATACGTATTCCCACTTTTTAAAGAGTAGGAAGATAAATTTAAAATTTACTTGCTCTGAAGTTTTTTAACATTTGATATTAAAAATGGGCAACTTTCCTTTTTATTTTTAAGGCATTCCCATCTTTCAATAAGATGAGAACTAAAGTTTCCTTTTACATCTGGATCTACATATTGTCCACTAATTTCATTCTGATGACTTGAATTTACCAATAGATTATAGTTTGGTTTAATGGTTACTTGTATAGGCTATGCAAGCACTTGTAAAGTTAGTTATATTAAATCTCTTTTAAAATTTCCCGTGTGATCTGTAACATTCCGAGGATCCCAAACTTCATAAGTAAAGGTATAAGAATTTCCTGTTTCCATTGTGTAAGGGGGTATTACAATAGTTTATTTATTTTTTACAGTTGTTATTTTAAAAAACAAATGGATGCAATTTTATATTCCATTTTTACTACAAGACCATTTAACATTCATTAACAAACCGAAGTCATCATCTTAATCTGGATCCACATAATAGCCTGTGATTTCAACATCTTCGCTTGCAATTACAGTTTTTTATCGCTTTGATGAAAGAATCGCTTAAAGCGGGAATACCTTGACTTCAAATGTTAATGATTTTTCGCCTTATTTCACATTTCCTTTATAATCCACTATATTACGCTTATCTTTGGCTTTGTAAGAAAAAGTATACGTGTTTCCACTGAGTAAGGTAAATGGTAAAATGATTAACGATTAACCATTATATTTTGTCGTTATGTTTTCAAGTAAATTAGAGCAGCTTTCTTTCCAATTTCTCAAGCAGGTCCATGATTATGTTATATGCGGATGAAAAGTAATTTTTTCATTTGGGTCATTATAAGTTCCATTAATTTCAACTTTCTCTCTTCTACTTATTGTTTTATTTGATTGAGATTTTATATTTACAGTAAGAGGTTATACTCGGACATCAAAAGTTACATATGCTTCAGTTTCCCTATGTTTTCCGGTATGATCGACTAAATTTCTAGTATCTGTTGCTTTGTAAGTTATATTGAAGTTATTCCCACTTTATAATGTAAAAGGATGTAAAATCACTGTCGAAATACCATTGTTATTTTCTCTTCCAAATAATAAATTACTACAATCTTCTTCTCCATTTTAAAGGCAAGTCCATACCTATGATATATGATCCCCAAAGCCCACCTTTATATCGGGGTCTCTATACATTCCAAATATAGTGATTTCTTCATTTGTATCTATAGTTCCGTTGTGAGTACTACTGAATGTTACAATTAAGGGCAAGATCTTTACCGTAAAAGTCAGAGAAATCTGTGATTCCCTAGGCTTCCCTGTAGAATCTGTGGTCTTTTTCTAGTCTTAGGCTTTAAAGAAAAAGGTGTATTAACTTCCTTTTTCCAAAGAATATGGATGTATGACTAAAACTGATTCGTTATTTGTATGCTGAACATCCATTAACACAGAGGAACAGTTATCTTCGCCATTTCTAAGACAAGACCAGGCAAATGTTACATTAGCGCTTAATCTTGTTTTAATATCTGGATCTTCATATGAACCTTTAATTTAAATAGCCTCATCAGTTTTTACAGCCTGTTAAGTTAAATTTGAAGATATATTAACCTTTAAAGGTAAAATCTTGGAGCTAAAAGTTACTTTTTTAATAATTTCCCTGATATTATCATGATGATCTTTTAAATTTCTTATATCACTAACTTTATAAAGGAATGTATAATTGTTTCCACTTTCCAGTGAATAAGGTTGAAGAGTTACATTCTGATAGTTATTTCTTAGCTTTATGTTAGTCAGTATACCTGAGCAGTTTTGATTTTCGTTCATAATGCATGACCAGGAAGTTATTATGTTAGGACCGTAATTTTCTTTTAAATCTGGGTCTTCATAATTTCCAGTGATTTTAATTTACTAACTAACTTCAACTTCCTGATTTGTGATAGGGAAAATTGAAGCATTTAGAGGCTAAACAGTAATTGTAATTGATAGATTTTGAATGTTCTCTCTTCTCCTTCCCAAAGGATCGTTAAAATAATTAGAGTCTTTGGTTCCGTAGACAAATTTGTATTTGCTTCCAGCTTCAAGTGAATAAGGAGGTATAATCAATACCTGTCCTCCTCTTATGCTAGTAATATCTTTTAAAAGAGATGAACAATTATATTTCTCGTTTTCAATACAAGACCATTGTTCAATAATATGAGAACCATATTTCTCTTTTACATCGTAATCAATGTACGTTCCATTTATCTAAATCTGCTGATTTGATTAAGCTGTTTCATTAGGAAAAGCTTTAATGAAAGCATCCAGAGGTCTCGACAATATTGTATATGTAACACTTTTTTCAGTTTCCCTAGAATCTCCCTTCTGGTCTTTCAGGTTCCTAACATCTTAAGCTTTGTAAGTAAATGTATAGCTACTTCCGCTTGTCAAATCAAAAGGATGTAGGTTTAATGTCAAACTATTATCTTCTTTCTAAAAATCATAGAAAATATCTGAGCAAATTTATTCGTCATTTTTTAGGCAGTTCCATGTCTGAATTATATTTTTACTAAATTTTTCTTTAACGATAGGATCTGAGAACTCTCCTTTAAGAACTGCACTTTCATTACTATAGATTTATTGATTTGTTTCCGGAGTTATGTTTACCGATATAGGCTATAATAAGATGGATATTAAAATACTTGCTCTACCTTATCTTATTTTATTATTATACAGTTATTTGGTGTAATCCTTTACTTCATATAATATTGAATAATTATGTCCACTTTGAAAAGTATACGGTTCTATTGTTATTATTTGACTTCTTCTTTAAAATTTAATATTTGAAAGTAAATTTTCACAATCTTCTTTTCCGTTCTTTATACAATACCAAAGTTGGGCAATGGTCGGGCTGAATCTATCCTTTTTATCTGGGTCTTCATAAGAACCTTCAATTTATATTTCTTAACTTGCATTTACTATTTAATTTTAGTGTGGATTTATCTTTACTTCCAAGTTCTAAACAATAGTTTCAAATGAGGTAGATCGATTTGTTTATCTAACCACACCTAATTAACTTATAATATCTCGAACATCTTCTACTTTATATAATAATTTATATTTGGCTCCACTGTCCAGCAAATAAGGGTGAATTATCAAAATTGTACTTAAATTCGTCTTTGTGATGTTAGTTAATAAATTTGTACAATTTTCTACTTCATTTTTAAAGCAAAGCCAGGATTGCTAAATATCTGAATGGAATTTATTTTATACATCTGGATCTTCAAATGATCCGATTAACTAAATTGCTTGACTAACTTTAATCGATCCAGTTTCATTTGATTATAAAACAACATCAAGTTTTTAAATAGCTATTTTAAAGGTGACATTTTTTCTTCCTTCTTTAATATTGCCTTCCATATCAGTTAGTTCTCTCTTATCCATTGCTACATAGGTAATTGTATAGGTATAGCCAATTTCCAATGTGTACGGAGGGAGTACTACCCTTGATTCTGATCCATCCCTAGTTATAAATTCTTAGATAAGATTTGTACAATTTTCATTATCGTTCATTACACAAAACCATTTTTGAATAACGTTTGGATTTACCACTGATGTAATATCTGGATCTTTATATGACCCATGAATTGTAATTTCGTCTTTGACAAAGTATTCAGATTATGTGATATTTATATATGCGTCAATAGGTTAGATTTTAGTCATGATTAAAAGACTCTTTTCATATATTCGTATCGAGTCAGATACGTTATAAGTTATTGTGTAATTAGTACCATATTCAAATGTATTTTCAGGTATGTTTATCATAGATCCATTATTTGTTTCGATTTTTTTTGGCAGTAATTTTGTACAATCTGTTTCATTTGTTATGCAATTCCAATTTTCTACGAGTTCTGAATTTGGATCAGGGTCCTTAAAGGAACCTTCAATTTAAATGGGGTCTTTAGCGAAAATAGATACATTCCCAGAAGGATTTATTTATTCATCAACAAGTGGTTACTTTACATAAATTCCCATAATTGCCCTGGCTACTACTCTACGTTTATTTAGTCCTGCTTTATATTATCCTTTTAAGACCATACCGGTAGAACAGTTGGACGTAGTCCATTTAAAAATTTTCTCGTAAGTTGCTTAAATATAAAAAAAATTATCTCTATATGATAATGCTGCAGTGTTAAATATAACCCTTTATTTATGATATTTTGCTCGTTTCTAAAAAAATTCATTTGGACATTCTTTCAGTGGTGGTAAAGTTTTCCCTTTGAAGTCTGATGTACAACAAAAAAAGAAAACTTTTTCATGAAAAAAATCCTTATACTTTCTATCTACACAGGTTGGGTCAGATAAACTAAGCCAAAGACGTTTATTTCCTACGTTTTTTCTTGTAGTATACCTTTATTTTTTATAACCGTATTTTTTTTCATCTTTAGCCCATTCATCGTATCTGAACGTAGAATCATTTGACCGAAGTTGCCTGATCCTTCCAATACAGTCAACATCTTTTCTTGTCTATGTTTCAAAAATAGGGCATTGAAAAATTATTACCGCAAGAATCTTGACCAGCACAGGTACCTTCATTATTATATCCCTTATTCACTGGACACTGCTCGAAGAAGTCGTCATTGCTTGACGCTGAAATGCGAACTAAATATTTTGGGAGTAAAAACTTTGTAAAAGAGTTCTATTTGTTATTTCGTAAATCTTAAATTGAGTTTTTAACTTTCTTTTTTTTAGAAAAAGACTTACATTTTTGACTAAAGATAGCTTTCTCTAATAATAATAATCAATTAATAGATAATAATAATATATAGTAATAATAATAATAATAATATTAATAAAATAATAAAATATAATCATAATGATCTTCAATCAATATTAATGAATAATAATAATATTAAAAATTTATATCTAATAATAATATAAAATATAATAATATATCCAGATTGTTTTAAAAAACTTAATATATATATTATATATTATAATATATATATATATATATATATTAAATATATTTATATAATATATATATATATATATTATATATATAATAATATATATATATATATTATATATTTTATATATATGGTTGTATACAGGGGGCAGAGGGCAAGTCCCTAAATCTTAACAAAATAAAAAAAAATGATCTTTATGTTTGCCAGACGGCGTTTTTAAGGATTTATAAGTAGTAAAACTGAAAAAGATACATCACAGCCGATGAGATAATAAAGTAGTTATTAACACATTACTCAACGTATACAAAAGTAATTTTCTTAGACTTTTAGTGGGTTTTCGTTTTCATATGGCTTGAAGTCAACTAGCTGTGTGCTTTTATATAGCTACGTTCTTCTGACAGTATTCTCCGATAGAACTTACCGTAAGTCGATGGCATTTGGGGCTGCCAAAACTGCTAAATCAATCATGAAAGGCGTGCCCGTTGATATTCAGCTGCAGACAGCACATCAAAAAACAATTGCAGAAAAAAAGAAAGAATATTATAATGCATCTTTTAAATCTATTTTATTACCACTAGTGACTTACCTTAAGAGTAAAGATCTGCATAGTGAATTTTTGAAGACTGAATTAAACTCAATAGAAAGTGGTGAGTGGGATTGAGAGAACAATTCAAGGAGAGAATGCCGTCCTGGATGTCTCCGATGATTTAAAATACTTATCATTTTTATACATTAACATACAAAAAATTTTTTTTCGCGGATGCAAAATATTTGGTGTCTAACTTCTCATACTGGCCGATTGAAACTGCGATTTGGTCAGCGCAAAGAACAATTTATCTCTAGGATTAAGGGTTTTCGATTTTGAAAAAAAATGACTGTTCGAGAAAGAATTTCTAGGGTTTGAAGTTTTGAAGGGATGGATGGTTAAACCATTGCCAAAAGATGATATTGTTTTAACAAAAGGTGTTGGGATGCCGAAGTCAGTGCGTTGGTCATGGATACGAACAGCTGCCGCATAATGGCATGGTAAAGAATGGAATTCAAAAAGAAACTGAGGGAAAAATATAAAAATTATTATATTTCACTGTAATAAAGGCTAAATTTGGTCATTATTGACGTAAACATTATTCCGGACTTTAAAACTTTGCCAAATAAAAGACAAACTTTTAGAGACTCCACTTTCAGAAGAAAATACATTCCATCTTGCAGAATAAAAAAAAAAAAAAAAAAATAAAACTTTGTGAAATCCGTTGAAAACATCATAGTATTATATTTTGCATGATTCAATATCAAAAAATATTAGCCGCGTAATGGCAGTGCTCCTGCATCATGTCAATAATTTTGAAAGTTGTCAAAGACCACAGCAAAACTGCTGATCAAATAATTTCTGATCTGCTCTTATCCGTCAATGTTATTGCTTCTGAGTTCTTAGTAGAACTTGCACCACCTAGAAAGGTACAATTCCAAAAACATAGAACAAATCATCCTACTGAAACTTCTACTGAATATTGGAAGCGTTCTGTACTTGTGCCTTATCTTGACTCACTTTCATTCTCCTTAGAGACTAGATATTCAGAAAACAATCTGCCAGCATTTCATCTTTTTCATTTGCATCCGCTTCTTATGTTAGGTGCTCTCGTAGTTAGTTTGAGTGAGAAAGTAAATTGCTTTTCAGAGTTTAATGATCAGCAAAATCATGACAAAACTGACATGGTATATATATACCTTGTGGCTGGATAAAAGAAAATGATGAACAAAAGTTGAAAGATTTGGAACTTATTGAAGTCATTTAAAGAAGCCGACCCCTTTTTTCCCCTAAATCAAAACATGTTTATTAAATGCCCTTGTGCTACCGTGTTAAACAAGTCCCATTGATAGGTCTTTTAGCATTCTGCGAAGATTAAAGACTTGGCTAAGAAACACAATGACCGAAGACAGGCTTAATGCGCAAGCTATAGACAAGCTTGGTACGCAGTACGCGTTTGATCATGTTTGGAGGATTATGAACAGATTTCAATATTCAGTTTCAAAGTGGTCAGACACGTGGACGGACAACGGATCAAACTTTGTGAAGGCCTACAAAGAGTTTGGTGTAAAAGCATTAAAATAGGACACTATTGAAGAGACTGACCCACATGAGGCTAATGACGATTCTGAGGAAGAAGATCAAGATAATGTCTTCCAAATACGAGAGTGCGAATTTGAGGATAATAAGGACTTACAGTACAGCCTCTATAAACATATCAAATGCTCCTCACATACTCTAAGTTTAGTTGCAACAACTGATGCCAGAAAGCTCTAACAATTCCTTCTTTACTTCTCTATGGAATGAACGACTGGATGTTAAAGATCCTGAATAAAAAGTGGTCGACTGAAATCTGCCAAAGTAATGAACAAGGCCTTTGGCTGCCTTCTTCGTTGCCGTGTCGTACTTGGTGGAACTCATTGTATGACTCTTTGGTAGTGCTAGTGAAACACAAAGGTAAACTTCACCAATTGATGACTGAACTAGAATTACCACCCTTCAAATCAACTGAAATAGAATTTATTACTGAATATGTTGATGTATTGGCACCGCTTTCAATCGCCATTGATCGTCTTCAGGGTGAGAATGGTATTTATTATGGTGAATTACTTCCAAATCTACTTCTTGTAGAAAACAAACTGGAAAATCTAAATGCGAAGGAAGTAAAGTATTGTAACCCCCTCATCAAAGCTGTCTTTCAAGGTTTTCAAAAAAGATTTGAAACTTTCTTCAATTGCAAAATGACAAGTAGTGCACGAGACAACAATTGCAAGCGTTACTCTCCCATATGTAAAATTGAAGTGGGTCTCAATCAATACAAGATTAAGAAAAAGTAGAGGAAGATACTCCTACGCGCAGCCACCAATTTGTCAACCCCCTAGACTTTTCAGTGAGCGAAACTGTCTCTAGCAGTGAAGAGGAGGACTATTTCGGTTTTGGAAAAAAATATTGATATTCAGCCAGGATCTGTTTTGTCAGTAGACATGCAAGTTTTAGAATATCTGAAAGATACAGATCGAAACTTGAAGAGCCTCAACAGGCACCCATTGATAAGAAAATTATTTATGCGGTACAACACAACGATTCCATCATCTGCGCCTGTTGAGAGACTCTTCTCTTTTGCAGGGATGACTTTAACACCAAAAAGATCATCCCTCTCTGACAAGACTTTTGAAAGATTGATCTTGCTCCGGGCGAATAACAAATTAGTTTTTTTTAAAATGTTATGGTGGTAACTGGTAGTCTGGTAGATTGTTACTACCCTAGTCTACCCAGTACCCTTGATGTGTTTAACCATGTTATGTTTATGTTTTCGGTAACAGAATATTTATATCACTAAACTTTTCATTTTTATTTTTTACCTTCAAGTCCTACCGCCGTAGCGTGTCAATTTGTGCCATTGGAGGTTTTTCGTTTTGTCATTAGCAAGTGCAGTATAAATGTTCCCAAATGCCTATGAGCGATGAGACTATGAGATGGTAGCCAAATAGTTATTTTATCACAAAAAACAAATAATACCAAAATTAAATTCTAAAATTAGTTCATAAAAAATTACTTAAAAATGTACTTAAGTTAATTGGCAAGTACTTAGTACTTAAGTACATTTGATAAAAGTACTTAGTATTTAGTACTTTTTAACCATGTACTTCGTACTTTGTACTTAACTACTTTCAAAGTACTTAATGCCCAGCTCTGATCATCACAGTAGTAACCAGTACCGCTAAGGGAGTTGCAAATGTTGCAAAGCAACATTGCACGATTACCAGCGCGCGTACATATGATCGTACGTACATATCGATATTGATGTACGTATATGAGTGTATTTAACGATATATATATATATATATATATATATATATATATATATATATTATATATATATATATATATATATATATTTATTTCTCCTACCCCTCTTTTACCCCACCCCCCTTTGAGATACATACACTTGTGCGCACCATAGGTGCGCACATACGAGGGTTCGTTGATGACGCAGTCATCAACATACTTGTTGTTATTTACATATACATACACAATTGCATATACACACCCCTCACCCCTTTTCGCTTACACTCAACCCCCTTTGTCTTTGTTGTCATGGCTACTTATTTTACCCTACGCCCCTTTCGTTTTACTCCGCGTCATCTCGCACACACACACACCCGCGTTTGCGCGCGCGCCGGGATCGTAGGTATTGCTCCGCAGAGCCATTCGCACCGCCTCCGGGTCCGCTTTCGCTCGTTCCGATTTCGCATCCGCTTTCGGTTCGTTTGCATTTGCCTTGTCACGTCAGGCTTGATTGTCATGGAGGAGGAGTGGGAGTTTTTTCTACCATACTCCCCCTTTTCTGTTAACCCCCTCTCGCTAAGAGTAAAATTTGGAAGAGGTAGAACTCGATCCTCTTCCTCACGGCGTCTTCATTACCTAAGCCAAGAGTCGGATCTTTATTTGCCTAGGCTGAAGACGGCGCCTATTAGGCTACCTTATTTTAGAATGCTTATATACAAATCTTTAGCTCGTAATATATATATATAATATATAATATATATATATTATATATATATATATATATATATATATATATATATATATATATATATATATATATATATATATATATATATATATATATATATATATATATATATATATATATTAAATAAATATATAATATTTTATTTTTTTATTATATATATATATATATATATATATATATATATATATATATATATATATATATATTTGTGTTGGTTGTGTGTGCTGGGTGCCAATGAGTATAAGAGGGATTGAAAGTAGGTTTACGGTAAATACAATATAAGAAGGTCGGGCTGTTATTCCAAGAGAGAAGGGTATCGAGAAAAGGTAGTGTATTGTTTATGGAAAGTTCCATAGTGAATTTGATGTTAGTGTTTATGTTGATAAAATTAAAGATAAGAGTAGGGTTAATAGTTAGAGAGATAGAGACAAAAATGTCATCAATATAGCGTAGCCAAGTAGTGTTAGAGAGAAAGGGGTGATTGAGAATAAAGAAGTGTTCAATCAATTCCATAAATAAGTTGCTGAGTATAGGGGACAGAGGAGAGTCCATACTAAGGCCTGTGTTTTGTTTATAGTATAAGTTGATAAAGTGGAAGAAATTATTCTCAAGAGTGAGGTATATGAGTTTTTTAAGTAAAGGAAAGGGGTAAGCTAGGTTGTAAGTATTTTCAGAGAAATATCTTTCTAGTAGTGAGATAGTGAAAGGTACAGGGACAGAGGTGAATAATGAAGTGACATCAAAGCTAAGAATATGGTTAGTGTGAGGTGAAATGTGACGTGTTTTGAGAATAAAGTCATCAGTATTTTTTAGATGAGACTGGGAGATTTGGCCAAGTAAAGGTTTAAGTTGTTTGGATAGCCATGAAGATAATTTATAAGAAACAGAGTTAGTATTTGAAATAATAGGACGTACAGGATTGTTTGGTTTATGTATCTTTGGAATACCATAGAATTGTGAGTGGCGAGGAAGACTAGGTTTTAGTTCATTAGTGAGGTTGGGGAAATATTTAGTGATAAGTTTAAGGTGCTGGTTAAATAGGGTGTGGGAATTATTAAGAAGATTTTTGTTGAGCAGTGTATAAATGTTGTTATCATTAAGGAGATTGTTGCATTTAGAAATGTAGTCAGTTTTGTTAAAAAGGACTAGGTTTTGTCCTTTGTCAGATCTGGTAACAACAATATAAATATTATTCTTGAGAGAACCTAAAGCAGCAAAGAATTTCTTAGGGGTCGATCTATGTTTTGAAGAGTTGATAATTCCATCTATCATAAGTCCTTTTATAAAATCATGGTTAAAGTTGGAATTTGAAGTACTTTTCTTCCAAAATTCATAATCAGTACAAAATTGAAGTAAGGGGTCATTTTGCAGTAGAGAAAAAGGTAATCCATATACCAGAAGAATTTTCTCATCTTTAGTAAAAACATGGTTAGATAAATTAATAATTCTTTCGTCGGAGGAGTTAGTTGCCCAGGGGCTATTGTAATAAATGAGGTTGAATTTATGATCTAGAGACAATTTTTTTGATTCTACGGCATTACTTTTCTCTTCTTCTCTCTCTGCTCTTCCTCTCTCTCTTCTCTCTCCTCTCTCTCTCTCCTACTCCTCTCTCTCTCATCTCTCTCTCCTCTCTTCTCTCTCTCTCTCTTCTCTCTCATTAGAAGACACTGTTCATTCGAGGACTCTAATTGCATACTTCCCTTGGGAAACAGCCGCGTGAACTCGTCAATCTGCACAGGCCTTATCGCTGCTTTCTGTCCAGCTTCTAACTCCAGCCTTACCGCAAATGCTCGCTCAAGTCTCACGTGTTAATACTGTACTGTCTGGAACAGCCTTCTTCGGCAAAATTTGTGGAAACTGTACTGTGACTAGTGAGGATATAGTCAACCGCACCTCACAAGTATAGCGCTAAAAACTAGAACCTCCTAATTTCCCTGATCACATAATGCTATAATAATGAAAATTATTTAGGTTAAGTTAGTTAGTTAGGTTAGGTTAGGCTTAGGTTAGGTTAGGTTGGTTAGGTTAGGTACCTCGGTAGAAAATCGAGAAATGACCCTCATTTAAGCTATAAAATTTCTTAATTTTGATATTTATAACTTAATAACAAATCTTATATCCATATGCTTCTTTTTATATGTTGTGACTGAATATTTTTTATTTTTCTACCACTAAAGGTAGGGAGGGGCGATCAGGACTCTTCCTAGTACATATAATGTTTTCAAATTTGTTCGTTTATTTATTAATATGATAAAAAACTTTCAATATTTTGCCTTTAGTCCTATAATTTAATTGTTTCATTAAAGTATTATATATTACAAATATTAAAAAAAAAATTACAGAAAATAATCTAAATCTTCACAGTAAAAAAAAATAATAAATAAAAATTGTTTTTATTTCAGATTTTCTATTGTCAACATTAATCTCATATAGACAGTAATAAATATAGCTTCACATATTATTTCGAATTCGATACCCTGTGGAAAGGTATTTGGACGTACTGCTATTCTATAAAGCCCTAAACCTTCGTATATTCCATCTTCAGTGTGGTCAATCCAATTGAATTTCACAGACGTATTTTTTACCGGATCCCAAAAATACCATTTAAAGTATACAGTCGTAATGTCAGCGCAATTCTCACATATAATGTATACCACCCATCGATCGCTTGGGACAAGATATTTTTCCACACAGTATTTATTGCATTGAAATCGAATTAGAGGAGTATCCGTCCTTGATTTGTCATCTAATATTGTCACTTTCTAGATGAAACTTGCTGGTCTTCTAAAAGATTTTTCAGAAGCGTCCCACATCGTTAAATTAAAGAACATAACAGTTCCGGGTTTAACTTTTTTTATTAATTTGATAATAGTCCCTCCTATTCCCGTTATATTAGCTCGGGTGTCGTTCTTTAATATTATCTTACCATTACAGAACCCTTCAGCATTCAAATAGTTCGTTGAACATGACCATGTAAATATAACTGTAGAATAATTCAATGTTTCCTACTCTGGATCGTATGAGTTGGTACCGTCTAAAGTAATAGTATCTGGTGGATTATATTTTACCTCCCTACCATATTTTATTAAAGGTACAAAATCTCTTAAGACTGTAATAGGATGATAAAATGTTGCAGCTACTGTATGGTTGCCCTATTCTTCAGTAGTCATACGCAAAGAGTATTTCACTGGCAAGAATTTATATGTGGTGTTAACTTTGAAACTAAATGAAAAAATAATATAAGATTTAACATTCTGCAGTGGTTCTTGCACAATTTCATAATCGGAGTCGTTGTTATTTTCAATATTAATATCTAGTTCCAAATTTTTAATCGTTTTCCCAAAATAGAAGTATTTCATTTTTTCTCTGAATTAAAGAAAAATGATCATTTTTACAATCATTCCATTTGAAACATGATAGTCGTATAATTGTTCATCTGTACTTTGATCTTTAATGATGTAAAACACTTTGCCTTTTTTAAAGCGTCTAATTGAGTCGTATTAGCAGCTTGGTCCTGTTCTTTTAGCTACGCATGATTAAAGTTTAGTCTTTCCTAAACAGGATTACCAAACAGGACATAATCTGGTAAACGGTTCTGATTTATGACACCATGATGGACGATCATAATCTACGCAACTGTCTTCACGCTAAAAAAATTAAATTTTGGGACAATTTGAGCAACTATAATTGATCAAATGGTTTAAATTCCCAATTAATGGTTTTATTGATGAATTTTGTGATATATTTATGGAAATGCATTGTAAGTTAAACCAATATTTTTGGGATTATCCTGTTAAACAATTTTCCTTTAAAACAGTTATGTCCCTCAGAACTCCATTTATATCTTTTACAATAACAAAAGTGAGGTTTTTAAAATTCTCTCTAACTTTAATATTTTTAAAATGTTCTCGATTGTCCCAAACTCTGAAAGTAAATGTGTAATTTTATCCCATTTTTAACGTGTTTTATTTTATTGTTATTCTAGAGTGAGTATCGTTTAACTTTACTGGAGCTTACAACTTATCGGAGCAATTATCTTTATCGTTTTCGAAGCATTCCCAAGTATACTCTATATACGAGCCAAATTTTTTCTCCACTGTTGGATCACTAAACCATCCATCAATTGGACTGGTCTTACTGGTGATTCACAGTGTTCTTGAGCTTTGATTTGAAAATCTAACTTAATAAACGGTTGGGCAGATTTGGCTATAAAGAGAGTATTTAGTTATATATTCCTTCTTACTCTGGTACCAAATCTTATTTTTCTGTAATGCTTTAACCGGTTATAAAAAAAAAGTTAGTAATTAAAATTAATAACTTAATTTTTACAGGAAAGGTTGACAATAACGGGGGGAGTTTTCAGCTTTCCATCTTAATCAATTAATATTCTAGAGTTTTTCTGGCAGTTATGTTTCAATTTCTTTTAGGCTTATCCAAGTTTTTAACCCTTATATTGGGTTTCCAGATTTTTCTTCAAAATCTGGGTCCTCGTATGAGCCTGTTATTTAAACTTCCTTCTTGGTTGCTTAACTGGTTTTAGTTTTTTTTTTCTGGAATGACGTTATAGATAGAAGTGGTGATTTACAGAACGCCAAAAGAAATTTGTTTTCACGAAGAGGTTTGCGGTTACATCTTCCTTTTATATTAGTCATCAACTATAGTAGCTCTATAATTATGTAGAATAATGATCTTCTATTTTTATATTCCACATTATTGATAGACTCCTAGCAGTTTTTCCCTTCTTTAAAACAATACCAGGCTTATTTTACATGAAGTCCGAACTTGTTTTCTGCATCTGGGTCCTCGTAAAAACCCTACATTTATGCTCTTTAATAGCTGTAAGTTTCACCAAATTGAATTGAACTATTAACTATTAATTAAAAAGGTCTGACAAGAACGGTAAACGTGCGACTTTCCATTCCTTCTCTAATATTGCCTTCGTAATCCATTGGATTTTGTCTTCGTTTTAGGTTTAAGTGCAGAGTTATTCTCCATTCATTTTTTTAGATACTCCCAGATCAAATTTTTTATGACACCAAAGTATCCAGCTATTTTACTACGTCCGATATCTATTATCTGGTGTTCTGATATGTTGACGTATTTGAGTATTAAGAAATTTTTTTGTGCTCACTTTCAAAGACGATCAATGACCTTTTGAATTTGATCGCTGACATTAATTGTCATGTTATTCTCTGGAACCAAGTTTACAATCAGAGGATAAATAAGGACTGTAATTGTCATTTCTTTTTTCGTTTTCCTGAGATTTCCTGTGACATCTTTTAAATTTCTAGAATCTTCTACGTGGTATGATATTGTATACGTGTTCCCACTTTTTAAAGAGTAGGAAGATAAACTTAAAATTTACTTGCTCTGGAGTTTTTTAACATTTGTTATTAAAAATGGGCAACTTTCCTTTTTATTTTTAAAGCATTCCCATTTTTAAATAAGATGAGAACTAAAGTTTCCTTTTACATCTGGATCTACATATTATCCACTAATTTCATTCTGGTGACTTGAATTTACCAATAGATTATAGTTTGGTTTAATGGTTACTTGTATAGGCTATGCAAGCACTTGTAAAGTTAGTTATTTTAAATCTCTTTTAAAATTTCCCGTGTGATCTGTAACATTTCTAGGATCCCAAACTTCATAAGTAAAGGTATAAGAATTTCCTGTTTCCATTGTGTAAGGGGGTATTACAATAGTTTATTTATTTTTTACAGTTGTTATTTTAAAAAACAAATGAATGCAATTTTCTATCCCATTTTTACTGCAAGACCATTTAACATTCAGAAAGCTGCTCTAATTTACTTGAAAACATAACGACAAAATATAATGGTTAATCTTTAACCATTTTACCATTTACCTTAATCAGTGGAAACACGTATACTTTTTCTTACAAAGCCAAAGATAATCGAAACATAGTGGATTTTAAAGGAAATGTGAAATAAGAGGAAAAATCATTAACATTTGAAGTCAAGGTATTCCCGCTTTAAGCGATTCTTTCATCAAACCGATAAAAAACTGTAATTGCAAGCGAAGATGTTGAAATTACAGGCTATTATGTGGATCCAGATTAAGATGATGACTTCGGTTTGTTAATGAATGTTAAATGGTCTTGCAGTAAAAATGGGATAGAAAATTGCATTCATTTGTTTTTTAAAATAACAACTGTAAAAAATAAATAAACTATTGTAATACCCCCTTACACAATGGAAACAGGAAATTCTTATACCTTTACTTATGAAGTTTGGGATCCTAGAAATGTTACAGATCACACGGGAAATTTTAAAAGAGATTTAAAATAACTAACTTTACAAGTGCTTGCATAGCCTATACAAGTAACCATTAAACCAAACTATAATCTATTGGTAAATTCAAGTCATCAGAATGAAATTAGTGGACAATATGTAGATCCAGATGTGAAAGGAAACTTTAGTTCTCATCTTATTGAAAGATGGGAATGCCTTAAAAATAAAAAGGAAAGTTGCCCATTTTTAATATCAAATGTTAAAAAACTTCAGAGCAAGTAAATTTTAAATTTATCTTCCTACTCTTTAAAAAGTGGGAATACGTATACAATCTCTTACCACGTAGAAGATTCTAGAAATTTAAAAGATGTCACAGGAAATCTCAGGAATATTATAATAATATATATATATATATATATAATATATATATAATATATATATATATAATATTATATATATATATATATTATATATATATATATTAATATTAATTTATATATATTATATATATATATAATATATATTTATATATATATATAATTAATATTATATATATATATATATATATATATATATCTATATATATATATATATAGTACTCGTCAAAATTAACGCACTACAAGTGTACGTGACGAAGGAAGGGTAGAAAAGGTTGAAGGACGCGAAGACACTTTATTGGACAATGATAATAACATTGTGGATTCTCCCTAAAACGAACCGTAGGGTGATAGATTTGTGAAGCCAATAGTGTAGTCCAAACGGATCTCGCAGTAGGGTTCGGAAGGTTCGGCCGCTGCAAACAACACAATGTTGGTCAACGTACGGTGATGGCGACGACCGGGGGGGGGGGTGTTAAGACTTGTTCAAATACCGTGTATCGACCCCCTCTTGCACGGATAACTGCCCTGACACCGTCCTGGCATTTGAACCGTCCTAAAGTAGTCGTTCAAACATTGGGCCTTGTGTGGTCTTGCATTGTCATGCATTTGGATGGAAGAGTCACCGATGTAGGGCATATGACACGACATATGGTTCGAGATGTCTGTGATATACCTTAACGGCTGTAAGAGTGCCCTCCATCCGAAGATGTTGGCAACTCCGTAGCCCGATTTTAAGAGATGCCTTCCCCAAACCATAACGACGCCACCTCCAAATGGGGGGCAGCCTGCTGCACATTTGCATTGCCGGCGAAATCTCTCCCGTCGGTCGTCGGTCTCGGTATACCTCTAGTCGCCGGTTGACCGCGGCGTAACAGAGACACTCTCGACTCGTACCGTAAAGAGCACTTTTGCCCAATCAATCGAACCGTCCAATGGATGTGTTCTTGGGCAAATGCCAGTCTCCCCCATCGATGTGCCGTGGTGTGCGGTGAACCCATGGCAGTCCTCCGGGGCCGGTAATTATGTTCCTCAAGGCGTTGATGCACTGTATTGTCACTCCACGCCTGGTGCCAGTGTACCTCCCGCCAGCCTGTAATCTGCAGATGTCGTTCCGTTGTGTGGCGCTCTCGTAATGCATGCAAATGTATAAATCGGTCTTCCACGGGTGTCGTGGCCCTGGGCCTACCATGTCCTTGACGGCGATCATGTGTCAGGGCTTCCTGGTACCGTTTGACCACCCGTGCAATCGTTGTGTGAGCTACATCGAACCGTCAACCAAGTGCCCGGTACCCATGTCCTTCGGCGTGGAGTGTTGTTATCTGCACGCGCTGATCTCTTGACAGTTGACGCACTATCCTCTATATGTTTATCGTAGTCGCTTGGTAGGTGAATGATCCCTAACTCGATTATGCCACCTACATAACCTACCCCCACATCTCCCAGGTCTAGTTACGTGGTTTATGTTTTCTTAAATTTATTGCGGTGACGGCCCCAATACTGCAGCCAACTCTCTGCGTGGTGGTTACATAGTTACACTGAAGCTGTCGTTTGAGTTTGTGTGGGGTTTCATGTGGTTAGGGACCTTCCCGTTCCTGCGAGTGACTTACTCTTGTGGTAAATTTTAAGAAACCAAAAAAAAAATATATATATATATACATTTTATATATATAATAAATTATTATTCTAGCTCTATTAACAGCAAAATGAACGATAACTTCCGTTTATATTTTGTGGTTATGATGAACACTCATTATGGCTAGATTTGTTAGTCTTTCCTCCCCTGTAAAATTGAAAAATATGTTGTGAGCCTTTTTCAGAGTAAAGAAACATCGTTCTGAAGTGCACGTTGTGAATGAAATAGATGTTAAAATCCTTAACTATCCAAATGTGATTGCATAGATCAAGTTTATTTACAAAATTCGTAAACCTTTTAATATATACAGATGGAATCATTTTACTAAGATTGGTAAAAATGTATCTGTGACTCACTGGTTTGAAAAATCATCAAGAAAACTAATTGCAATTGCTTGATATATTTTTGTATTACATTGATTCTGACACTAAGAGAAAGCCGAAGTTATGTTGAAACTTTGCAACTTTCACAATTCTTGAAAAATTTTCATCGATTTTTGAGCGAAAGTGTTTCAAAATAAGAATTATATTTTTAGTATGATTAAAAGCAGTTGCTGTTACTCATGATGGAGCCTGCAGTGTATTACATAATAGAATAGTGAAGGAGAATAAAGATGAAATCATAAATAAGCTTATAACAAATTCGCTCGTGATTACAAATTTAAAAAGATTTAAGGCCTTTGAAAAAGGTTTAATATTTTGACCCATCTCATGCTCCCCGAAAGCTTCAGCAATTGCTTTTGAAACTTCTCTAAATCGTACCACCTTCGTAACTTTCCAAAAACTTTATTTCCTATATTGGTGTTAGTTTAATCCATTTTCTTTTCTGTTGTAAAATTTTTCCTATTTTTTTTATAAAAAAAATAGTTTCAACCTTGGTAAACTAAAATAGTGCCAGTTGTTTTCGCTGTGCCAACAAAGTATAGTACATTAAATCAACAGCAATGAATATACAGTGCCGCTGTAATTTTCGAAGGCTTAAAGAAACACTATTATCTAAAACCTTTCTTCATTGCTGCTGCACCACTATGTTGTTGGCCAATCAGAACATCACTATTTATTGCAACTTTCGTGGTATTGCCACCTCGAGATATTTCCCTTTGTTATGGAAGAGATCGATCTACAAATTCAAAGCCAATTGAAATTCAGTCAGGTGGAACAATTATTCTTGGGGTTGAGCAAGATGTAGTTCCCAGTGGATTTACTTTAGAAGAAACTTTTTAGGGTTGCATTGCTGGCTCTATTTTATAAGGAAATTTGTTTGATGATGCTTTGGTTCAAACTTTATTAACTTGTGACGCTTTAGAATTCCAGAATGATCATCTCACATTTGATAAGGTATGGAGAATTAGTGATTCCGCAAACTTAACAAACATTTTAAAAAGTTCTGTCTGCGTTGTGAAACTCCATGATTATGTTGTTTTCCCGGAACAAAGAAATTTTAAGGGCGCTTTTCACTTATGCCAACTTTTGAAAGGCTGAAATTTTTTTCTGTAAGGACATCAGGAAGAAAATCAAAGCATTTGTATCATCCACTAGGACATTTTTTGAGGTATGCTCCACTAATTACAGCATTTTTATGTGGGTTGAATACCCATTTGAAATACAGTAACTTCAGATAAGTACTTTCCACATACTTCGACGAGCTCAAATACATTTTCTTAGAAACTCATTTACTTGGGAAGTGGGTAAATATACTCTTGTGGAGTTGAAACCTATGTCACGTGCAGTATTAATAATATATCAGGTGTTAAATTAAGAGGTCTTTGTTCTCGTTCACATATCGATATAGCTTACGAGATGCACGGTTATCACAACAAAAAGAAAAAAATAGAAAAAGAAAAAAATAGGAAAGATTTTACCGTTTTAAGTAGTTTTCGTCTTGGAAAACTAAAATAATGCCCAGTTGTTTTTATTATGTTAATATCGTTTCTAAAGTAGTTTTACTCCATATGAATGTCAACATCTCTGAACATGCAAGGCGCTGCATATTTCTGACAGCTTGAACACTTTCATATAAAACTTTTCATGTTGTTGTCCAATCAGAAAGTCACTATTTATTTCAACATTCGAAGTATTTGCCTTCGCTAGAGATTCTCCTTTTGTGCATTCAACAGCCATTAAACCTAAGAAAAATATTCACAAACCATATGTTTTTCTCATTTCTATTAATATGTACTCTTAATTTGCTTTGATTAGTATATTTATTATTCTTATAAATTAAAATTAAGAGATTGAATTCATAAAAAAAATTTTGATAGTTTAAATAATTTCTGGGGTCAAACTCTCTAAATCCCCCCTAGCTATGGTCTTGTATATATATAGCTAATATAATATATATTATATATATATAATATTATATATATATATATATATATATATATATATATATATATATATATATATATACTATATATAATATATATATATATATATATATATATATAATATATATATAGTATATATAATATTATATAATTTTGATATTGCTTAGAGATAGATATTAAGCTAAAACTTTAATATATATCATATGTAAATCTATTTATATATATATAATAATTTATATATATATATATATTAATATATAATATAATACAGTATGATATAATATATATATATATATATATATATATATATAATATATATATATATATAATATATATATATAAATATATATATAATATATATAATTAATATATATATATCCATCCCCTAGCTATCTATCTATCTATCTATTCTATCTATCTATCTATCTATCTATCTTCTATCTATCTATCTATCTATCTCTCTCTCCTCTCTCTCTCGTCTTCATCTCTCCTCTCTCTCTCTCTCTCTCTATATTATATATATATATATATATATATATATATATATATATTATATATAGTTATAATGAGTATCTATAGTATATATATATATATATATATATATAATATATAATATATCTATATAGTATGTATATACATAAATTTATTTCAATCTTTCGTCTGAGTTTCGATATTCGATATTTTTGAATTCATCGATATATCGATATATTTAAAGTTATCGATATATCGATATCCAGCGATAATAAACAAAAAATCGTCTATTCGGATTTTGACCTTGTAGGATTAAGTTGATATCGCTTGTGCTGTGCAAACTTTTTTTAAAGATTTTTATTTATTTATTTAGTGAACTTTTTAAATACTAATGTTATGTCATTGTAAAATATTTTATAAATGAGAATGGCCTATACACAGTCCTTCCTAAAGCAATTTCATTCATTTTACAAGATAGAAGCAAGGTAATAAATATATATCAAAATTTTTTAGAGGAAAAATGAGTACAATTTTTTTTATATTCTAATGACGAAAGATTCATACTAACTAGGGCAAGTAATCACTATTGATTATATATATATATATATATATATAACTAATATATAGTATATATAAATATAGTATAATATAATATAATAATATGATAAATATTTATAATATATATATATATATAATAGTATATAGTATATAATATATATATATTATATATATATAGTATATTAGTATATATATAATATTTAAATTTAAAGATTTATTTATTTATTTAGTGACTTTTAAATAAATTAATATTATGTCATTAGTCATTTAATACATATTTATAATGAGAATGGCCTTTACAAGTCTTCCTAAAGCATTTTCATTGCATTTTACAAGACAAAGCAGGTAAATAATAAATGGCAAAATTTATTAAGGAAAATAAGGAAATACAATTTTTTTATATTCCTATTGATGCGAAAGATTCTAATTAAGACTAAATGGCGAAGTAAATCACTACTATTATATATATATATATATATAATACCCTATATATGATTATACTTAAATTATATAGTACGCTATATATATATATGATATATATATATATATATATAATAATATAATATAAATATACTATATATCATGGCCATAAAGGGGCTCGGCTCGAGGCGCCCGCTAAAAAGGAGTTTAACCCTTTTTTAGGAGGGCTCGAAGCCGATAATAGGGAGGACGAAGGGGGGACGTTTTCTACCCGAGGGGATGGTAACGGAGGAAGCGCCCCGCGACAACCCCAAAGAACCAAAAGAGCGGGGTTCCGGAGACCATCCCCTGGAGGGGGGATTAGTCCCCCCCCGTAGTCCACCTAGAGGCCCGAGAGACCCGACTCTGACATCGGGGCGGACCACCCGTGGGTATTCGTTAGTTTTTAAAAACCCCTAACACTCGGGCGCCCTATTTTTTTGCGGTCAAAGTCTTTTTTTTTCCTGTGCCATGTATATGCAACAATGTGTATGCCTTACTGTAGGGGCTGTCCGTTACTCTAGTTACATTCTCAGCTTTAGACACTAACATATATAATATATATAGTTATATACATATATATATATATATATATATATATTATATATATATATATATACTAGTATATATATATACTAACTATATAGTTATATACATTATACGAAATATATCGATATATCCATACCTCGATATATGCGATATACGTTCGATATATCAGAATATCGCAACCTCAGACTGAAAGATTGATTTTACCTATATTAGATATAATATATATATAATATATATATATATATATATATATAATATATATAATATCATAGTATATATATATATATATACTAATATATATATTAATATATATATTATATATAATATATAATTATATAATATATATATATATATATATATTATATATATATATATAATATATATTTAATATATAAATAGTGATTTACTTGCCCTAGTTAGTATGAATCTTTCGTCATTAGAATATAAAAAAATTGTACCTATTTTCCTTAAAAATTTTGCCATATATTTACCTGCTTTGTCTTGTAAAATGCAATGAAAATGCTTTAGGAAGACTTGTAAAGGCCATTCTCAGAAACCTTCTTACATATAAAAAAAAAAATTTTTTGAGGAATCAAAAAATAATAAATTATATGTATGATAATTTAGAGTAATTTAAATTAAAATATGTAAAAAAAAAGAATAATTATAAAAAACAATAAGATATGTCAATGAAAAAATAAGAAAGAATAAAGTCACAGAAAAAATAAGACTAAATAAATTATAATTATTTAAGGATAAAAAATTTATTGTCATTGTCAGTAGAAAAGATATGATGGATTCATATAAAGAAGAAAGAATTAAAATATTAAAATGTATGCAATTTCTTAGAAGGCCGATTTAGAGACCTTTTATTGGTTTACTCGTTAAAAATAAATAGACTTTCTATAAATTTTGGGCTTTTTTTTTAACCCTAAAGAATACTCGGGTATAATGGCCGCAACCCGTGGCAGGAGTCCGGGGTCTCTCGCCTTCGGGGAAGCTAACGGGGTAGGACGGTAATTCCCCTCCGCGGGAGGGTCTCGATCTCCCGCTCTTTGGTATTTGGGTGTCGTCGGGGTTCCTCCGTCCCCTCCCTACGGGTATGGAAAATCGTCCCACGCCCTGTAGTTCCCGTCGGCTCGAGCCCCCTAAATATGCTCTTGTAATCCTTACGCAATAATGTATACTTATTTATAAGTATAATATATAGTATATATATTCTATTATATTTATATTACTATGTCCCCCCCCCCCCCAAAAAATAGCCAATTTTATGTTCTATTTATTTTTTTTTTTTTTTTACGATTTTCCGAACGCTAATAAATTTTACCAAGGAATTCCGAAAAATGTATTTTTCTCATTTCTCCTGTAGCTTTTGTAGTTTTCAAGGATATGATTTTTTTGTTTTTTTTTATTTTTTTTTGTTTTACAGTTTTCTCTCGCGTAAAATTTTGCCAGGCTTCTCTAGACAATTATTCGCTTTTTCCGGTAGCTGTAGTAACGTTTTCTAGAGAGTATGAGTTGTTGGCTGCTTCTAGAGGCTGCATGATATTATATATCTCAATATATTATATACGTATATTCATGTATATTAGTATATATACTACCTTTATATACTGTTTATATATACTATATTATATATACTTCTTTGACCTAAAGATATGTACTTATAACTATAATTAATGTATATAATATATAATATTATATAATATACTACTAATATATATATATATTATACCTAACCTTATTGTGATTACTAATTGGTCTTTGTTGTTGTCCTCCTCCTCCTCCTCCTCCTCCTCCTCCTCCTCCTCCTCTTCCTCCTCATCCTCCCTCCTCCCTCTGGAACAGCCACTTCAAATTCAAGAAAGGTCCATATTTCCATTCACAAAAAACACCGTTTTTCAAAGTTCTATGTCAGTCAGGGATGACCTCTTGGGCCTGAGAACATCAGAGCCCAAGCTAAACAGTTTCTCCACAGCCATGGAGGAGGAGGGGACAGGGGTGTTATTCTTGATAAAGAGGTCCACCCAGTCCTCTCTGTGCTGCTGGAGGAACAGGTACACAGACAGAGGGGTGATCTTCTTCACATTCATCTTGTTCCAGCTCTCAAAGGCCTCCTTCAAGTCCTCCTCAAGGTGGTCGGGAGCCAGAGGCTGGTTGTCATTCACCCTCATGTAATGGAAGGGGTCGTCTTCCACCTGTTCCTGCTCTTGGGCGGCACCGTCGTTGTCGTGACCATGAGCCAGAGATCGAACCCGGGCCCCTTACCATGCCACTCTGTCACCCTAGATTGATCCAAATTAAATGAAATTATTTCTATTTACCAAATTATTTTTGTACATATCTAAGACTGATACATGCCCTAAAATATTGTACATTGTTTTTTAAAATTTAAGGATTAAAAACAAACAAACCTTAGGGTTGGCAGTCCGCTAATTGCGGAATGATTTAGGCATTCCGCTAATTGCAATTTCGAAACTTTTTTCAAATTATCGCAATCACAATTCCGGCAATTTTTTTGTGGGTAGCCCGCAAGTTGCGGAATTGCCGACTTAAATTGCGGAATGCCACCTCTGAATATATATAATATATATATATATATATATATATATATATATATATATATATATATATATATATATTATGAGTATATATATATATATTATATATATATATTATAGTGATTATATATATATATATATATATATATATATATATGTTATATATATATAGTATATATATATATATATATATATGTCTTTGTGCCCAAAGGGTTGCATGAGGCAAAGTTTGTCGTGGTTAGGCCAAGACATCAGTGCCGTTAACAAGTGTCCAGGGCGTAGCCCTGGCACACTCAAAATATATTATTTTTATATTAAAATTAAAGGTGTTATTATATAATTAATGTTCTTATAACAAGATCTCTTGTAAGTGTCATTTTGATACGCTATGTTGATTCATCAGTGAAATAATAAGATATAAAAATTAGAGAGAATGGTGAAAGAGACCTAGTAGAGAACATGGCATTCTAATATATGCCCCACTCTGCAAACTGTTCGAAAATGAAATGTATATAATATTTGGATTCAAGTACTCACGAAAATGTACTCGAAGGGTCAATGACCCAGTCCTTATTTATTATACAAAATAAAAATTGTCTATTATGATCTGTGATAAACAATACAAGAAAGAATATTAATAAATGACTAACAGCAAAATCTCTTTAATACACCTTCCTTC
>JABUQX010005931.1:55000-56509 GCA_015478945.1 Trachelipus rathkii
AGACTCAGTTCATTTTAGACTTTCATTTCATGATGTTGAGTGAATTACGAAGTGATGATATTTGTATATTTCTTGTTGGAAACATTAGCCACCAAATATCAGATAAAAAATCACCATCCCATAGACAAGTGTTAGCTTTTTTATTCTATATTATTAGGAAAGTGAAACTTACAGTTAATGAAAGTGCTAATTTAGTTGTTCGTGAGTGCTTAATATTTTGGGAAAAAGCCAGAATCCCTACAAGAGCTTTAACCTCATTGTGCGAGAATTAATTTAAACAATTGCAATTTTAATTGCAGGGTGAAGTTTACAAAAAAAAATGCAAATAACACGAAGCTATTTTTAAGGATCGTGAAAAAGCGTTTGTAAACAATTTTGGCAATCTATTTGATATTCGCATGCCAGTGATCTTAATTTAATTAAAATTGATGAAGATAGGGAGTTTTTATTACGCCAGAGAGAGAGAGAGAGAGAGAGAGCTTGGGAGAACAGGTTACATTGAAGGTTGAAAAGGTGCTTACTGAGAAGGAGGAAAGGGTAAGAAAAAGAACAACTAAAGAGGAAACCAAGCGTTTGGAGTATCAAAGCAAGTCGTCACACGAAGTTGTTTCCTATGATTTGTCACCATCTGAAGATGACTGGGAAGATTTTTCATGTTCAAATACAACTGATGTTTGTGATTATAAGATCTTCCCGACAAAGGAGTTAGTTATACGCAAAGTAGAAAGAAATTTACGGCACCAAAACTGGCAGCTGTTATAGAAAGATGTCAGTTGAGTGTGAGAGATGCTGTGTTCGCTATTCAAGCAACAGGAGAAGCTCTGGGACATATAGAGTTGATACCATGCCTATGAATCGATCTTCTATTTAAAGTGTCGAGAAACTTAGAAAATCAGCGGCAGAACAAATAAATATGTTTTTTACAGGAGAACGTACCACCATTTGTAACGGTTCATTGGGATGGAAAGCTGTTGCCGGCTTTAAATGTCAGGGACTCAATGGAAGACTTCCTATGGTTGCAGAACATGGTAGCATCGAACAACTAATTGGCATACCATAATTTGATAATTCATGGGGAAAAGAACAAGCATGGGCTGTTTTGAATGCATTAAAAGAATGAGGAGGAGAAGATAAAGTGTAAAATTCTCTACTGCGATACACTGCTTCAATGCAGGTCCGTTTTTAACGGCTATAGATTGTTCCTCATTGAGAAATTGGCAAAAGAGATCTTTTGTGTTTTACCGCTACCGAACATCAGCAATCTACGAGTTAATACTACGTACCGTATTGAATGTAAATTATTTTCAGTCAACAGGCGAACAGTGTCCTAATATACCTTTCCTCATGCAACTAGAGAGAATCAGGAGAACGTGTAACAATCCCAAATAATTTTCATGATGACAAACCTTTTTTAAAGGAGGTTTTTTAGTAAAATAGAATTTAAGAGAAAGTGGTGAATTTTTTTTTGTTGATGGCTCTAAAATAAAACCCCGAGAATTTACGGGTGAT
>JABUQX010005932.1:0-5000 GCA_015478945.1 Trachelipus rathkii
CTACTCATCACACCGGTTTTGTATCACCAAAGTCCTTGACACATAATAACTCATATCAAAGAGATCGATTTAAATAACTAAAATAGCAGGTACCGATTTAAATATGCCCTCCGCAGAGACAAATTTTTGTCAAAGAATTGTACGTTTGCTTTTGTACCAAATGTAGTCGTATTCAGCTTTGTAGCAATTGTAGTCCTTTTCAGATCACGAGTATCTTCCACTTGTAATATAGTTTCAACACATTCTACACTTCTGTACACCACCATCCAGAATAGATTGTGAGGTAAATTTTCTATGTCCGTATTTAATATCATTTCACAATGAATCTAACTTTATCGTGACTCCTCTCTGTTCTCAAGTTGTATAGGATTCATTAACACAGTTGTAAAATCAGCGAGTTTATTATCAGGATGTAAATCCAAAGAGGCTGAAGACGGGAGAGTTAAATAGAAGTGATCTACACTCTCCATGATTATAATGCCAACTGATTAATGATTCTTAACTTCACTTGCATTTATATTATATAAGTATTAAACTTAGCAGGATATCCCACCCATTTCACCAAATACTGTTAGGCCCGGCCCTTGCCTCTGTGTACCTAAATTTTTTTCAATGTTTATATCGTGAGTTAAGGAGCTTGAACACTTACTTTTTTATGTTCTGTGTTTATAGAACCCTCCTTTTATTTTTTCACCATCTAAATCCTCCAGATAATATAACTTTAAACCATCAGTAGGGAAGCTACGTATATTACAAACTTTAAAAACTTCCGTAGTCCATCCCGCTTCGTATCCTTTTCTAAACCTTTCATCTATTCGAGATACTCTTACATAGTCATTTACCTTTATTCCTGAATTATCTTTAATTTTTCTTACTTTTTTATCCTGTTGTATATCAGGTTTATCCAGCTTTAACATTTCTAGAGGTGTTGTCTTTATAGTTCTATGGTAAGATCTGTTATAAGAATAAGCTAGATCGTCCAGTATATCAATATATTTAAAAGTATTCATTTTAGTAAAATACCTATGCATGCGTTCTTTAATAGTACGCTGGACTCTTTCAACTATAGCCGCTTTGTTTACGGAAAATGTATTGTAATAGCTTATATCATACTCTTTGATTAATTCTTGAAACGCGTTACCTAAGAACTCACGCCCCGATCAGAACCAGAAACATTTTGGCCCTACTTAATTCTTCCTCATTCCGCATCACTCGCTCGAGTCTTGGATCTTTGACTTTAATGCTTCACAACGTAGGTACGTATCTAGATAGTATATCCGGCTCTCAGTGAACAAAGTATTCGAATTACTGTGGATAATCCTTCATTACTATAACTATATTAATCATTCAGTTAAATCTATCTGGGCCATTATTCACTATCGAACCTGTGGAGCTATAACTGTTCCGCGTCAGGAAATTTTTTTCTTACAGGGTTATACTGTAGAGAGACTAAATGCCTCTATACCTCTTCATTTAACTCTTTTTTCTCGAGACAGTGGAGGAATAACCTCTAAAGCAAACCGTAGTGAACCCCCAAAACTAATTGGTTCGTGCGTGCTCGATAGTGAAGTAGATACCTTATCAAAACCACCTCCATTCGCCTCCCTCGGCTGGCTAAACTCGCACCCCATGGTAAAAGCGCTACGTATTATATATATATACATCACCCCTGCCAGGTGGTAGACTGATTAGATTTCATATATTGCTATATATACTATATATATATATAGTATAGTTATATTTGCACAAAGAAAATGTGATATCAAGGCCCAAGGCTATAAATGACACAAAGGTTCTAAAATATAAACGTCATTTATGTTATACACACGACGTATTACCAACCTAAATAAATTACAAAGTAATAGCTATATATATAATAATATACATACTACTGCTATCAATTCAAAAATAATACGAGTGTGATAATATATTATATATAATATAGTATATATATCATACTCGTAGATATATATAGTGTACGCATATATATTAATCATACTACTATCAATATATATATTACATATATCACAGTACTATATAGATATATATAACCTGTATAACTAGGTTAATAGCTGGGTATATAATACATCATAGATAGTATATATATTAAGAGTAGGTAACTAACCATACTATATATATATACCTAGCTTAATATAGGTATAGCTAAAGTTACCTAGTAATTATTATATATACCTACTTTAATATATAATATAGACTAATACATAATTCACGGATTTAATCCAACTAGGTTTATATAGCGTTGCTTTTCTCTGTTTCTTTCCTCTGGGTAACACGTTTAAAATTTTATCCTGAAGCGTTAAGAAGCACCTGCTGGGATTCTTGATATCAAGCGTTCTAAGGTGTCAATGGGAGATAATTTTATCTCAAGTCTATGCTAATCGTCGGTAATTTAAGATTAAAAGTTTGGGAAAATTAATAGTCTCTGAAGATTCTTGTTTGATCTCATACCATCCCTTTTACAGGACCCTTCTTCCAGTTACGTGAAAGATCAGCTATCAAATCCACAATATTTGATCCTGTAACTATTTCATCATCAATTACGATCTGTCCTGCTTCATTCAAAGATAATTGCTCTTTTAAATCATATATAAAGCATATTCCTGATTTTAACGCCACTCTAATAGGTAAGCTTCTCCTCTAGGATATGTAGTTAAATAATTTATCTTCATGTCTCTCACTTCTGCAGGTTTTACTTCAGCGGTTAGGACGCGCTATATATCTACATCATCCGGTAGCGGAAATACGTACAGTGATGGACGTAGATGCAAGTCTTAAAGATCTATCAATTTTGTTATGGCCTCCTGGTATAAGATGCGTTTCTCATTGACGTTAATGTCTGAATTTAATATCCTGTACACTTCTTTCTCGTAATTGGTTATCTGTTCAACTTTAGGATCATATAAGCTGGGAGGTAGAGGCTGCTGAAAAGATAATGATTCATTCACACATATAAGGAGTTCTGTAAGTGCAATGTTGATTGTGAATGTGAAACAGGTGTAATGTCAAAGTGCATGTCTGTAATATTCTGCGTATAGTAGTTGGCTGTGAATGATGACTTGATTGTGGATTTGACGCAGTGTGACGGGCAAATAACTGGCCATATTAGAGGTTGTGAATGATGAATCGGATGGAATTGGAATCTGTTACCAGTGCTTGTATGTATACTTCATTTCTCATACTCATTATAATGGAAGTTACAAGCAAAACCTTCTTCATTAGGGGGACAAACCATCTTAGTTATCGTGGAGCTATACGGAGAAGAGTAATGTAGGAAATACTCCTCCTCTCTCTGTAGTCACTTCTTTTTATTTTCAATTTTTTTATTGTTGAGGGAGAGTTTTTTAATGATTGTTTCTATAACGACGTAGCTTTACCTTCATGAGGTCTGTTTTAAAAGGAACATTTAGTTTATAAGATTTAACGACTTCACATACAACTGGATGAATTTTCTCATTCCTCCACTAATTAAGTTTACGTTTTTCGATGGTTTCAGGCTTTTAAATTTTTTATAAGAGGTAAATACTTTGCAATTAAGAGCACTCATTTTTCAGGTATGTATACAGTTTCAGTCTCATAGGGTAGAATGTTGGTACGGAGCAACACTCTGTACGGGTTTTGGGGTGAAGTTCAGACATCAAATAACCATGGGGGGATTCGAAGTAACCTCTTTATATTATATACTTTTAAGAACTCTTTCCTTTGAAAGGGAAAACATTTGAGTTGCCAATACATTAATTTGACTCATGTCTCTTCTTCTCTGTCCAAACAACAGTAAATACTGAGTGTTTAAAGAAACACTTCGCATATGCTTGTTTTGATGAAAAATATTCTGTGTTATGAAAAACACCGAGATATTTAGATGGTGAGAATAAACTGTGAACGCTTCTGCTATTTCCAAATTCAATTTGTGCATTAAATCATCTAATACAATAATTTGTGGCCAGTATATTGTCCAACGAATCTAATATCGTAATGCCTTCTGAAATTGAATCACATCTTTATATTCTTTAAATTTTTCCTGATAAACATTATAACACCATATTATTTTTACAAGGTCTTGCTCAAAAATCTCCATTTCCTTTAAAATATTTAATAATAGAAAGGTTTTACCACAGCCTGTCGGCCCAGCTACAAGACATGTAGCCGGACTTCGGAACGTAAATTTCCCCACATCCGTACTCGTCAAATGAATAATGAGATTAATTAAAGCTGTAAAGCAGTAAAGTATATGTTTTTAATAAAATTGTACGAAATTTTATTAAAATAAAATTGTTTATATAACAGACACTGCGTGTGTTTTTCTAACATAACAATTTTTAAATAAAAAGTATTAAAACAAAAATAAAAATAGAAATAAATATAATAATAGTAAAAATAAAAATAAAATAATAATAATAAAAATAACAATAAATAAAAAGTATTAAAACAAAATAAAAAATATAAAAGAAAACATAATGTTAATAAATATATCAGTTAAAGCAGTAAAGCATATGGTTAAAGCAGTAAAAACAGTAAAAAACAAAAGCAATACTAATCCTTTGTTGCTAGGTAAACACCTCTATTGATGTTACTGATTACTGCTTATAAGGTATGTAACTGTTAATAATATTGAGTTAAACAGTAAAAGCGATATGAGTTAAAGCAGTAAAGCAGTAAAACAAAAGCATACTATTCCCTTTGTTGTTAGGTAACACCTCTATTGATTTACTGATTTACTGCTTTAAGGTATGTAATGTTAATAAATATATGAGTTAAAGCAGTAAAGCATATGAGTTAAAGCAGTAAAGCAGTAAAACAAAAGCATACTAATCCCTTCGTTGCTAGGTAACACTTCTATTGATTTACTGATTTACTACTTATAAGGTTACTGTATGTCAAGTCAATATATCGAGCTTAAAGCAGTTAAAGCATATGAGTAAACAGTAAAGCAGTAAAGCAGTAAAACAAAAGCATACTAATCCCTTTGGTGCTAGGTAACA
>JABUQX010005932.1:15000-17500 GCA_015478945.1 Trachelipus rathkii
TAACGATGATCTTTCTTGGCGGCATTCCGAAGAATGGGATATCGTTTCGTATACCAGGAGCCGTAAGTCATGCTAGGTGGATGACAAAGGCAATTTATGCATTCAAGATATACCTGTTTCAAGATCAAGTTCAGTTATCTCATAGGGAGAAGAACTCTTTAAGAAGAATATGTATTTTTCTTGCTCGAGTGTACGTTCGAGCCTGGTTTCTGTCATCAGAAGCAATTAAAGCACCTTATCATGATTTCCTATTCATGCGTCAACTGATAAATTATCAGGATATTGATCCAGAAATCAGTAAGGCTGCTGCAAAAAATTTCCAACCATCTCTGGTACTTAGTTTCCGAAACTGTGGCTCTACCCTTATTTGATGACAATGTTTCAACAGCGGTTAAGACAAATTGCTAAATTTTGCTATGAGGCAGACAAAGGTGAAGAGGAAGAAGAAAAAAAAATCAACTGAAGAGGTACATTCTGCACCAAAATGATTTTTCTTCCTTTACAAACATCGAGTTTTCGTCTTTTGTAACTCCTGGTACAAAAACTTTCTTCACGAGATTTTCTATCAGCACCGATTTCCTCGACAAAGACCCTTCAACATGGAAGGATGATCCTGGTTACAAAAGTGGAATTGAAAAACTTGAGAAGACAGTTGTTGTGAATGACGTTGCAGAAAGAGGTGTCAAACTCATTCAGGATTACAATAACATTCTCACAAAAGATGAAACTGAGAAACAATTTGTTTTACAGATCGTTGCCGGAGACCGTAAAAAATACCCAACTGCTACTAAATCCTCTCTTAGGAAAAAATAATGTTCAATGTTCGTTCGTTCACACTATGTTTTGATTCTATAGAAATTATTGCTGTAAATAAAAATGCGTTTCTCTTATAGAAGTTGTGTGCGTTATTAAAAAACCTAATATTTCTTAAAATTTTCATGTTATTTCAGGAATTTTTCGAATTAACTTTTGGGAAATTTGATTAAGAATGTTTTTAAACAATTGCTGGGGTTGCATGGATGTGTCCACATAAATTTCTCTAAGAAAAAAAAGGAATATGGTAAGGAAAGAATATAGCTCTTTTGAACGGATTTAATCGTTGCGTATATTATGTTCCAACTTCAACGCGCTTGAAGATCGCCTAGCAGATGTCCGATTATGCTGCAGTTTTGCACAGACATTTCTTGTTGATTGGAGCAGGATTAGTGGGTGGGAGCAGCAAAATTTTAACTTTCGGAAAATTGCCTATAGCTAAGGGCCACCCTAATAAGAATATATATATATATATATATATATATATATAATATATGATATATATAATATATATATATATATATATTATATATATATATATATATATATATATATATATATATATATATATATATATATATATATTATATAAAAAATACTATATATATATATATATATATATATATATAATATATTTTATATATTTATTTTATATATTTATATATATAATATATATTAATATATATATAAATATATATATATATATAATATATATATATATATATATATATATATATATATATATATATATATATACTGAATTTTTATATCGCGCTTTAGTAATTTTTCAACAAAATTTTGGTTGATTGATGGGAGAAAACTGTGTATATTATTATTATTATTATTATTATTATTATTATTATTATTATTATTATTATTATTATTATTATTATTATTATTATTATTATTATTATTATTATTAACTACTCATTATTATTTATAAAATCATTTGAGTTTAGCTATTAGAGATTTTATAATAATAATAATAAATAATAATAATAATAATAATAATAATAATAATAATAATAATAATAATAATTAATAATAATAATAATAATAATAATAATAATAATAATAATAACCACAAACGATGATTAAACTTTTGAAAAGCAAGTGAAGGAACATTAATTTTCTTTATCGATTCTACTTCATCTTGCTATAACTATATATATATATATATATATATATATTATAGATATATGTATATATATATATTAAAATCTTATTAAATCTAGAAATTTTATTTTTATTATATATAATATATAATAGATATATATTATATATAATATATTATTAGACTATATATATATATTATATATATATATATATATATATTTATATATATATATAATATATATATAATATATATATATTATATATATATATATATAATATATATATATATATATATATATATATATATATATAATATATATATAATATATATATATATATATATATATAGTATATATATATAATAATATATATATATTATATATATTATATGAGTTATATTTGAGAATCATTTCAAATATAAAATATTATATTTTTTATTATTATTATTATTATTATTATTATTATTATATATTATTATTTATTATATTATTATTATTCATTATTATTATTATTATTATTATTATTAATTATTATTTATTATTATTATTATTATTATTATTATTATTATTAT
>JABUQX010005932.1:22500-25000 GCA_015478945.1 Trachelipus rathkii
CAAAATCGGAGAGAGAAGGAACACAGCGAACAAGCGAACAATCACAAAGCTACGCATCAACCCACAAAACCCACCAACAAACCAACCATGGTCCCTACAAGAAGCCAATACCATCGGACATCATCAGATATAAAGATTAGACAGCACGATAATCATGTTTCTAAAATCACTCTTTGTTCAGAATAGAATCGGAATAACTTTAAGGGACAAAAAACAGATAGTACATTAGAGCGATAGGGACGATAGTTGGCATTGTTGCTGGAGCTACCACTTTCTTCAGACCAGCTGAATAAAATGGCCATCTTTCTAGATGGAGGGAAAGTATACAGTGAGAACACAATAGACGAAGTGAGGGAAACAGAAACGTTACCAGGAATAGAAATCGCAGCTCAAGAAGCCACAACTTTAGGAATCACTGAGATGGGATAACCTCAGCTCTTCTCGCATTTTTGTAAGCTCAGAGAATGCAAGAAAATAAAATTTTTAATGAGTTTTAAGGACGGTTAGAGAGGGGAATGCTCATGACCGTTCTAGAGTGGAATTAGTGGGAAAGGTTTGAGCAAATAGTTCAGCTTTAAATATCTATAATATATATATAATACTATATATCTACATATTATATATATATATATATATATATATATAATATATATATATATATATATATATATAATATTATCATATAATATATAAATAATATATACACTAATAATACTGTAAGAGTATATATATATACTATATATATATATATACCCCCACGGATACTATCACTAACACTACCTCAATCCGCACTCCGTCAATTCATTAATTTTTTTGCTTATTTTTTTTAACATTATATTGCTACTATATGATACCAACAATGAATTCGATGGTACGGCTACGAAACCGTCACAAGATTTCAAAAGTTCGAAGTAATTTTTAAATAAACTCCTTAATAAAAATCGACAATTACTTTGACGTTAAATATTTGTTTAAAATGCACTAATCATCTCGTAAAAAGTACAAACCAAACACTACAGAAAAACAATTACATATTCTCGGAATCAGCGCCCAACCCCCCGGTAAAGGCTGAGTACTCACGCCAATATTAAACAAAATCAAAAAAAGAAAAAAAAATCATTCAAAAAAAAAAAAAAAGTACGACACTTACAGAAAAACCAATAACATTATTTGGATACAATCAGTCGAACTAATCAAAAAGGCTATATCATATTAAACAATTTATAAAAACAAAACTTCACCACTACAAAAAAAAAACGAGGCCAAAACAAACACAAAAAAAAACAAGATTAGGGGGCTCGGCCGACGGGAACCAGAGAGGGACGTATTTCCCCATTACCCCGTAGGGAGCCAGGGGCGGAGAATCCCCGCGAACCCAAAATTACCAAAGAGTGGGGTTCTGGAGACCGTCCTCGGAGGGGGGGAAAATAGTCTACCCTGTCGATATCCACCCACACGCGACAAGCACATCGAGAGACCCAACTCCCTGCCATCTGCGGTTTACCTTTTGGGATTCTTAGCTTACAACATAACAAACCAACATAATTAAGCATCAAAATAAATAAAACTGCGGAATTGTAAAACGTAAAAAGGTCCATATACATCATTATCATTGATCCAACACTGTCCGTTACCATTACAGAATTGGATCTATAACCTAGGAATCAGACACCACCAAATATATACCCTAAGCCAGATAATACTTACAAATACAAACCAAAACGAAATAAAAAATCAAAAACTCGACGGAAGTCGTATAAACAAGAAAGAGGTACCTACAACATAACCTACACACTAACACATACCCTAATATCACAAACCAATATACCAAAACCCCCTCAATATATCATACATACCTATAACCACTATACTCTAAACTATATATATAATATATTATATATATTATATATATAATATATATAATATATATATATATATTTATATATATATATATATATATATATATATATATATATATATATATATATATATATATATATATATATAATTATAATATAAAAAATACATATATATATAATATATATATATATATATATATATATATAACTGAAACACAAAGCTTAAAAGCTTACTTCCAAATCTAATATTTGAGTAGTGAATTATCGTAACGATTCTTCATTTGAAGATAAACTCTGATATCCTGTTCTTCTGAGGAAACTTTTTTGCATTCACTTTTATACTATCATAAAATGACTTCCACTACTTGTTCATTTAAAAAAAAAAAGCTACCAAACACATGAAAATTGCACAAAACATTAAAATGTGCACACGCATGCACATCTAAACAGGCACGAAGTCAAATACGAATACGAAACAAAGGCAAACAAGCCTATTTCTCTATTTTTAGTGCATTTCTCTTTTTTTTTCCTAATTTAAAATTTAATTAAAATATTTTAATTATTTTCTGTATATATCAATATCTTATTTTAATATAAATTTCGACACTTAATTACTGTATATATACACTAAAACATTTCTT
>JABUQX010005932.1:32500-50000 GCA_015478945.1 Trachelipus rathkii
ATATATATATATTATATATATATATATATATATATATATATATATATATATATATATATATATATATTTATATATATATATATATTATATATATTTATATATATATATTTCTACTATAGCTATTATAAAATACTTGAAATTATAAACATACTGTACGCATCCTTAACAAAAATAAATACATAAAATTAGTTAAAAGAAAGGTTAAAATAAAAATTTAGCAACACCAAAGAACTATTAAGAAAAAAGCTAAAATTATCTGCAAAACTGACTTCATTCATCACTGAGCTAAAAGAATGATAGAAGATGTTTGATCATTTAAAAGATGGTCGTAGAGTTTTGATAAACAAAGATATTACGATCAAAAAGTGATGATGACTGCTGAATGATGTGTAAATTGGATTAAGAGAAAGGGTAGGAATCTTCATGATCTATTAAACAGAGTATTCAAGAGAGTAAAATATGAGATCAGTTCTATAGAAAGCTTCTCTCTACGCTGGTCAATCGTCATATTCAATTTGTAGACTAGTTTGACCCACATGGACTGCATTACAACTGGAATTCTTATATGAACATATAAATGAGGATCTAAGAAGCATTGGCAGAATCTTGTGTCTAAGAAAAAGTTTCAATAGAAGAGAGTGAGCTACGGCTTATGAAAATAAGTTTACCTTCAAGTATCGAAAGAATATTCCTGTCTAGTAAGTAAATATGATCGGGTATTTTTTTCGACTTATATCCTAAAAAGTAAAGGGATTTAAGAACTGAGCTGTAAATGTTTTATAAAAAGTGTTTTAATATTTCCAAATTTTCATTTGGTTTATTGATATTTAATTGATTTTCACAAAGATTATATATAGGTGTTTTATAATAATAATTATTATTAATTACTTACTTATGTATTTATTTTAATTTTTTAAATATTTATCATGAGTCCATTCAACTTTTTAGTTTCTTCACTTTATCAAAAATAAATAAGTAAATAAATAAATAAATAAATAAATATGAAAAGATATATCGTTTTCCAATATTAACTCAAAAAAAAAAAAACAAGAAAAAATCTTTATTGAATTTCATTTAAAAAAAAACAAATGCTTTTAAACAAATAAGGGACCTTAAGTAAACTGTGCTCCTCAAAATAATTTAGTATTGGAAAGGTTGGTAAACCTGTGAATTGGATTTTAACATTCTGTATTTATGAAACCTAAAAAAAGAGAAACTTTATTTTAATTTTCAACTATAATATAAATAATATTAACAAAATCTAAAAAGAATTTTTTTTTTTTTGTTTTTGTGCTCCACCATAGGCTTTTGAAAATGAGAAAGCTTAAGCAATATTAGAGACGTCATGATAATAAATAAATCGTCAAAAAAAATTGGAAAATTATTTTTAATTTGTCAAAAAAACAAAAAAATAAAAACCTTTTAAAAAAAAAAAAAAAAAAATAAAAAATGCATCTATTTCCTTTATTTTAGAGCTTCACCAATCTATATATTTATTTATTTATATATTATATATTAAACAAAAATATATATATATATTATATATATCATATATATAATATATATATATAATATATATATATATATATATATATATTATATATATATATTAATATTATATATATATATATATATATATATATATAATATATATATATATATATATATATATATATATATATATATATATATATATATATATATATTATATAGATGGTCAGATTTTTTTAATGCTCACAGTATGTAGCTAGAGAACGGCAGGTCCTACAGTAAAACAAATTATATATTTGGAATCAGCCGAAAATTCTAAGGATGGGATTTAACTTTTTTTTTTTTTTTTTTTTTTTTTTTTTTTTTTTTTTTTTTTTTTATTTAATTATTAACCTTAGGGTAAACCGAAAAGATGAGAGTCGTCGGGGGCTCTCGGCCTCCGTGGAACGACGGGGTGAGCAATCCCCCCCTCCGGATGGTCCGGAACCCGCCTCTTTGGTCTGTTGGCGTGTCGCGGGGGTTCCTCCGACCATCCCCTCCGGGGTATGAAATGTCCCCCCCCCACTCCCCCGTCGGCTCGAGCCCCCTAAATTTGGTGAAATAATTTTGTTTTTTTTTGGACATTGCAATTTTCAGCTTACTTGTAATTTGTAAGATGCATAAATTAACAAATTAAATAGAAAAAAAGTGATTCCCTGTTGTTACAACCAAGCTATATGAAATTAATAGTACAAATCTAAAGAAATTTTAAGAGCATCTACGTCAGGAAAGAATAATAAATGCCAAAGTAATCAGCGGAAAAAGAAAATTAAAAAAAAAACTGAAGAGAGATATCATAAACTGATTCAATGCAGCTCATGAAAAAAAAGAGTTGCCTTTAAAAATCTCGGTAATAGTCCTTTTGAGGGTAATGTATCAACATCGATATTTTAGAGAAGATAATTAATCGATTTTATTATATTGCCTTCTAAGAGAATTAGCATTTCGTTTGTATTACAGAATGTGTTTGAATGCATGCAATCGATATTAAAAAATAAATAAAAAGAACAAAATTCGTAATTTAAGCACACATTTACACATAAATATAAAATATTATTGGCAAATATTAAAATTTGTGATCAGTAGAAAATTTTGCTTGTATGTTGACTCAAGCCGCGTTCGTTCGTCGAATCGCGCTGAATTCGTGAAGCGATTCTCTCTCTCTCTCTCTCTCTCTCTCTCTCTCTCTATATATATATATATATAATATATATATATTATATATATAATTTATATTATATATATTATATATATATATATTAATATTATATATATATTATATAAATATAAAATTATATATATATATATATATATATAGTCGTTTAGATTTTAAAACTAACGAATACCCTAGAGTAGACCGCATAGATATCAGTTTTCGGGGTCTCTCGGCCTACCAGGTGGACGACGGGGGGGACGAACCCCCTCTGTCCCCCATCGGCTCGAGCCCCCTAATGGAAATATATGTTTCCTTGCACTTCAATTTTTAGGGGGCTCGAGCCGATGGGGGACAAGGGGGGGACGAAGCCCCCGTCGTCCACCTAGAGGCCGAGAGACCCCAACAACTGCCATCTATGCGGTCTATTCTAGGGTGTTCGTTAGTTTTTAAATCATGAAAATGGACTTTATATATATATATATATATATATATATATATAATATTCTATATTTTTCTTTTTATATATATATATATATATATATATATATTATATATATATATATATATTTTTTTTGTTTGAATTTAATTTAATTTCATAATTTTATTTTAAATTAAAACACCATTTAGTTAAAATACACGTAACTATAAACAAATATTTCATTTTTGAAAAATTATTTTATGTAAATTTAGCTGAAGCCAATGTCACTCTTACGTGTTCGAACAAACTATATTTATACACATGGGTAACAACGATATCCGATAACTTACGATTATCGGAAAAAACAATCGATATCTGATAACATTACCTCAAACCGGACTATTACCAAAATCTCGAATGTGTCCCCATCTTAGAGTACAATAGTTAAGGAACTTTACTTGTTTTACTTGCTTTGTTGATTTGCTCTTCCCTGAAGCCTGTGCCGATCAATTTCTCAATGTTCTCCTCAATAAATTCTTAAAAAGGTGTCATCCTTTCACTTCGAGCACCGCAGAGCAAATGAAATTTTGTTTTATGGAAATTGACATTTTAATAATTTTTTACATTAAATATTTTATCCATCCATTATCAGAGTTTAAAATGTAGCCCCCACCCCCCGGCAGGCAAAATATAAGTAAATGTAGAGATTCTTCATGACTAATGCATTGCAAATTACAATGAGATCCCTCAGGGATCCGGGACCTCTTCAATAAATTTATTGATATTCAACTCACATAGATCTTTCCATTCCCCTTTGCAAATGGTGTCACTTATATTAATGAGCTAACCTTGATATCTCTCGTCTAAGAAGTTAAAAGTCCCTTTATCTTACATAATGACGTTAATCGATTTGAATAATCTTTCCTTAAAAAAAACTTAACATTATTATTAATTATATAGAAAGAGGAGGTGGGTAATAACTTTAATATTATAATAAAGAATGTGGAAATAAACATAACTAATAATCCAGTGACCAATCAAGTCATAATTGATGTCAGATTAATTAATTATTAAAGAACATATAAACAAAAAAAAATTAGCAAAAGTCCATTTCCTTTAATATCTAGCAAAAAAAGAAAACTTAGCTGTTATCTACCATCGTTTAAGATTTTAGCAAATGAGAGAATCAAGCTCTCTCTCTCTCTCTCTCTCTCTCTCTCTCTCTCTCTCTCTCTCTCTCTCTCTCTCTCTCTCTCTCTCTCTCTCTCTCTCTCTCTGCGTCTCTCTCCTTCCTCTCTCTGCTCTCTATCGTCCGTCTCCTCTCATCTTCTCCTCTCGTCTCTCTCTCTCTCTCTCTCTCTCTCCTTCTCTCTCCTCTCCTCTCTCTCCTCATCCTCTCTCTCTCTCTCTCTCTCTCTCTCTCTCTCTCTCTCTCTCTCTCTCGTAACAAAATTGCAAAAATTGAGAATATAATGCATTGAAGGATATACACCAATTGTCGAAAAGTTTGTAAGCAAGAAGAGGTTTTAGTACTTCACCTAAACTGTTAAGCTTGTTCGTAGGTTTACTTTATAATTATTATCTTTTAATTTTCAAAATAACCTAAATTTAGCATCTCATTTTTCTCAAAACTCAAAAAGTATATTTCAGCGACATTTGTTGATTCTTGACATCTTTATATAAAAGATGGAAGAAAAAAGTAGTTTAGCTTTCAGCTAGGCATATTATTATTATTATTATTATTATTATTATTATTATTTTATTATTATTATATTATATTATTTATGATTATATTATATATGTAATATTATTATTATTATTATTATTATTATATTGATTGATTATTATTATTATTATTATTATTATTATTATTATTATTATTTCTTTCTAGGAATTTTACTCAAGGAATAGTAACAGGATATTTCGTCACACGACGAAGAATTCCTTACACATGTGCCACACAAACGTGTAATTTCATGTTTATTTCTACACGTTAGTAAACATTAAGTATATTCGGTAACTATTATACCCTCTTTAATTAACTTCAAGATTTATATTTACAAAAGTGACTATAATAAATATTTAATATGTAAGTTCCGTAACTTGTAGATTTATATTTGCGCAACAATAAACATTTAATTTGTGTTCCCTTATACAACGTAAATATTTATTTATGACATAATGTAACTATGTAACGAAACTGAAATTGAAAATATTTATACCCTATTGAAACCATCATACAAAATTTACTGGTTCAAATTTCTATTCCCATAATAAATAAGATAATAATGAATAATAATAAATAATAATAATAATAATAATAGATAATAATGATAATAATAATATAATAATAATAAAAATAATTATATAATAATAATTTCTGTTTTTATTACTATTATTATGCTTGTAAAATATTCCTCTACGGATAAAACAAATATACAATTTTGCGAAATTGAATTTGCAAGATAATTAAAAATTGCGAATTTCGCTCTATCCTCTCTCTCTCTCTCTCCTGTCTCTCTCTCTTCTCTCTCTCCCTCCTCTCTCTCCTCTATCTCCTCTCTCTCTCGCTCTCTCTCTCTCTCTCCCTCCTCTCTCTCTCGTCTTCTCCTCAACATTTACTTCTCTCGTCACTCTCCTCTCCTCCTCTCTCCCTCTCTCCCTCACTCTCTTCTCCTCTTTCTCTCTCTCTCGTGTCCTCTCCCTCTTCTCTCTCCTTCAGGAACAATACATTTTATCTGATTAATTGAATTAGAAGGTTCTTCAAATGATAATTCAAATGGTAACATAACAACACTTTACGGTAAAAAAAAAGCTTGGGATTCTGTTAATCATAAGGAAATAGGAAAACAAGCCCTTTGACGAACACCCAAACAGGATTTTTTTTTCTTCCTAAGTTTTCCCCATTATCCATCTTTATTTATGTTTCAACGTTCTTTATCAATAGTAGAAGTATTTAGAAATCTCAGAATTGAAAATGCAATTGCTATCGTCGATATAATATATATTATATTAATATATATTATATATTATATAATATATAAGTATATATATAGTATATATATATATATTAATATATATATATTATATATATAATTAGACTTAATATATTATGCACTTCGACAACATGTAATTCCTGGTGCAAGTTTGAAATAAGCTTTGATTTAAAATGGACTTGGGTGCAGACTTGTAGCGATTCAAATATCTTGGCTCGATTGTAGCTTTTATATAAGTTGAAAAATTGTAATAATTTTTCTTATTCATTCCTAAGTGTTAAAGCTTTGATTAAATACTCTGACATCTCTGTTGACTTTCATAGCCCAGAAATCCAAAATTCTCTTACACTCAACATTTGTAAAACTAATTGGTGATATGCTAGTAAGTTTATATCATAGTAATTTGATTACTAAAACTAACTGGTGATATACTAGTAAGTTTATATCCTAGCAATTCGATTACTAGATTAATGGGTTTACATTAAGATAATTATGCAAATAAGATTACCTTGGGATAAGACATTGTGAAAGAAACTTTCAAGGTTGGTCATGAGATTAGGATCCATTGGGCAACCAACAAGAGGTTTTAGAATAGACACTCCCATAACTCCTGATTCACTATCTATATTCAACGTTCGTCTACGATGCAATTTCCTGTACCTAGAACATTAAAATAATTTACTTAGAAATTAAAAGACTTTATATGTAAGAGAATAAAAAAAATAAATAAATAGATAAAAAAGTATTTCATAAATGAATAATAATAATAATAATAATAATAATAATAATAATAATAATAATAATAATAATAATATAGTTTTACTCATTTATCTCTGATGTTATCCAAAGTAGAATTGTACAGATAGGCATATTAGCTGATTACTGATTAATCAGCATGAATTTATCTACCAATTAGTGCTTTTAAACACTATATGGTTATTATACCTGCACAATAATTTTTAACTTATGTTATATGAAGGCAATGCAAACAAAGCTACAACCAGTAAAAATAATTTAAAACACAAACCACTCAGTTTTAGCAGTAAACAAAATAATGAAATTTCCAGATATAATTTAATTCAGAATGAAGGCACTATCTATGCTTGCATGTGCTATGAAACTAACATCCATATCAGTGGGATAAAAAGAAAAAAAAATCCACTTGATATTATTGTAGAAGCAAGCAAGTAAGAGAGAAGTTACTTCTTCACTTATTATCTCTACAATTCAAACAATGGATTTATTTTTACCATATGCAATGTAAGTAATAACTTCAATGAAATTTATTTCATAGTTGAACTACTTAAACTGTCAGTTGAGAAAAGATATTCACCATATTTGGATAACAAACGTTTGAGCTCGTCTCTTTTTCTGGATAATAATCAAAATGAAATTTCAAATAAGATAAGGAAGATAAAATAAAGGAATTAAGCTGCAAATACTTTAGAGACTAGGTCTATAGAGGATTTGTCAAAATGCTCTAGGAATGACCAGCAATCTCCATATTCACCAATGACTTTATCAAATTTATCTGATGAGATACTGTAGCTTTTGATAGAAAAGGAGCCACTAGGATCGCAAAGAAGAAAATGTAAGAAGAGAACAAGAATGACTTTTACTTCTATGAAAAGGTTACACCCTACTTTAAATTTACAAAACTAAAAGGAATTTCCTCTTTCAAATAAACTAGCTTTTGAAATATTGAAGTGCACCGGATTTTCATTTATTGTAAGAGATAATTTAGGCCTATAAAAATATTATGACAAATTATAATTAAAGAGAACTGAAATCTGACTATCAATAATGCTTGGTTAAAATTTAAATTTTCTGAGGCGATTTGGTTTTATTCTTTATGAGAAGTTTTAATATAATTATAGCTATGTTCAGTAATTTATAAGGAAACTACAGTATGTATATATATTTTTCCATGATTTTAAATTTATTTTTTTGTTTTTAAAATTTCTTAATATTTAGCATGTTAGTCTAGACCAGTGGTCTCTAAAGTGGGGTACGCAAAGTGATATTGGGGGTATGCCAAAGAAGTAGGGTCATGCTGATCACTTGCGAGTGTATGATCGTGTATCACGTGAGAGGGGTTCTCATTATAATATATATTATATTATACCTATTATATTATATATTATTATTATAGGCCTATAGGGGGTACAACTTAATTATCTTCGTCTTAAGGGTATGCGATTAAAAAGTTTGGAGATTGCTGGTTTAGACAATGAAAAAATATTTTTTAGTAAACATCAAATTATTTAAAAAAATTCATTCTATATCTAAACATATGATTCTTTTTCAGAAATGAAATCCATGTTTGTAATAAGCAAATGGCAATTATAAAAGACAATTTATCAGTCAAAAGATTAATTATTATTGATGAATCAGAAAAATGGCTGATCAACCCTAACCAACAGTTCATATTTTAAAAAATAAATCAATTAATCAAAATACTCACCCATAAATAATAGCAATAAGGTGAACAAACCAAAATCCAGACCAAAAAACTAAAATTGATGTTGCTACAACAAATTTCAAAGGGAGGTGAAATTCCTCCATGACCATTCAATACAAATATATAGGCTTGTAAATATTAGTTATAAAATTAATCTTAATTGAGTTTTAAAGTTTATTAAATCTCCTTCCCTTTTATTTTTAGCTGATATACAGCAACAACTCTGAACAGATGTTGCCCTTATCACATTAATACTGAAGATCATCATCTTATTTCATAAAAGATGCAGTCTAAATATCTAGTGTGCCTGTCATCTTTAATTTTAATAAGTTCTCTGAAAAAAAAGAAAAAAAAAAGTTAAACATTAATATTACTTCAAAATTTTAATGGAAATTACATAAACCTTGGTCTGTTACATTTAACCTAAAGTAGGCTACATACGGTATACATATTTGATTACACAAAAATTAAATAATTATTCATAGAAAAAGAAGATTCACCAATATTTAAACTTTCATTAGCTTTTACTAATTCATAAACTCTTTCAGTTACCACTAAGCTAAATTCATATTATAATAAATGGGACAGAAATTCTATTATTTCCAAGAGTCATTGCCTAATAAATTTGATTGATATAAGGGTTCTGCATCATATGTTAAAATTGGATGGGAATATGGAATGAAAGAGTATTAACAAACTGATTATTCAATAGAAAGATTATAAGGAGTGAGGAATTATTAAAGTATAATTTATGACAAAAGTTATTACAAGCAAAAGTTTAATATTAATTAAAAAGAATGTCTTTAATAAATATAAATAGATGATAATCAAATGTTGATTTTAATTTCTTTGAGTCACATCATCATTCAAGTGAAAATTTTGAAACTTTTTAACACTATAAAGGGAAAAAAAAGGAGAAAATTAAGAAATATTTATAGTTGATAGTGGCTGTTAATTTTGTTCTTCGAAATAAATCCATGTCTGGATTCACAATATATGTATATCTTACAAGGATGAACAATTTTTAATGTAGACAAAAAATTGGAAAAATGACTTCATAAATTTTATTAACCAAAAAAATGAAAGAGTCCAACCTGGATACAAAACAATATAGAGTATCATTTAAAACTTTTGCTGAGAAAAATGCAACTGGCAGTAATTTGAAATGCTACACAATTTATTTTCATTCTTTAACCTCAGTGTTTAGCAATGATGAAGGGTTATCATTCAAAATTAAATTACTAGATAGTGTGCCACGTCAAAAATCAGAAATTTCTTCTCTCATGACAATTTAAAGTTACACTCCTTCCACCAAACAAAGTCTCTCTTTTTGGGTCAATCACCCAAAGAGTAATTTAAACTATATTACCCATTTCAAACATTTCTCTACCAATTGAAGCTTCAATAGGAGTGGGATCACAATCTTTTGAAAAATTCTAGAAATAAATAAGGAATTCAATCAAAAACATATTCCCTTCTTGGCTTGAAATCACAACCAGCAATATGCATTTAACTTGGTGACCACATATTGCCACATTTGCAAATGTGACAATATGAATCTAATCTAAAGTTTAAACAAATTTTATCCAAAGATATTGTGAGAGGATTGGAAAAATATTAATTAGGATTTATAAATAATCAAGATCCTGCTGATGAGATGCACTGTAACTCAGCAAGCTAAAATTTCATCTGAATCAAGTATAAATTGGAAATGTGCCCTAATTTTATAAATGAAATAAAAGAAATGTCACTATTTAAAAATTAGATTATAGCAAATGAACACTGCCAATTTTTATCTCAGATTCTATGGTATCAATGCTGATTAGACTCTAGCTAATATTAAAGGGAAAAGTTTCTTGTATATTCTGAAGGTGGTTGTGTGGCAAAACATAGGTTTACTAGTATTGCTCATTTTCTGGGCTGGGTTTGTCTAAGTAAGGTCAAATAAAACATTTCCTTTACTCTATGATACATAGGTTAAATATTTCATCAACAATTTGTACAAGTTCTATTCTCCATGCCAAAACTTTCCCTGTAAAAAATGCAAAATCTCTCAGGCTCCTAATTTTGCCAAAAAAAAATCAACTCTAACTTTGTTTATTTCTCTAGTACCATATCTTGCAATGGCACAACTGCCAATTTAAATTCTGCTAAAGATGAAATCTTTGCTCAAACATTTGAATCTATTTTCACCTTAGATGATTCTGGAGATATTTCTTCTCCATCCATCTCCTCCAACTCATTTATTCCTTAAGATATTATTTCTAATTTCCCTGAACTTAACACTAAGGAGTACAGTCCTAATAGTATTACTGCTGTGATTTTCAAAACTTTTGCTTCCTAGATTGAACCCTGTCTTGGTAAGTTGTTTCATCTCATCTTTCCATTTTGGCCTTCCCTTCCTGCTCAAAACACACTCATATTCATCCTGTGTCAAAATTGGGGGACTCTCAACCTCCTATCATATTGCCTTAACTTTAGTTCTTTCTAAAGTTTTTGAACCTATCCTTAACAGAAAGATTTGGATTTTGGAAACATCTCAATTATTCTAATCTTATCACAGATTGACAATATGACTTTTGTAAGGAACTCTATACTGGTGGTCTTCTCTTTTCTATGATTCTTGGTCCTCTGCTCTTCTACATTTTGGTAAATCTTCTGCTGTTGTGCTAGAGATATTAAAAAGTCTTTGAGAGAGAGTCTGGCAAAAGTGTTTGATTGCTAATGGAATTATTCCTAACTTTGAGAGTAACTTTTTTTCCTAAAGACCAGTTATTATTGTTGTTTTTTTATGCATCATTGCAATTAATTTAGTCTAAGCTGTGATTTTTATAAAAATCTATTTAGTAGCACTTATTCTAAACACTTACCATTATTATAAAATGTACAAAAAACTGTTGAAAAAACTTTCGATAATAGTCAGACAAAACAGCTCCATTACCAATTTTTATAAGAATCATAGCATAGACTAAAAAAATTATAATGAAGCATAAAAAAAACAAAAATGGGTGACGTCTTTAGGAAAAAAAGTTACAGGCTCTCAAAGTTGTGAAAAACCCCATATGGCTTTTTATAATCCAACTGAAATTTACTTCATTTTATCACACTTTACGGAGTAGGCTACTTTACAAATCATGAGGCAAATAAAGACTATGACCCACAAGACCCACAAAAACCATAGTGTGAAAATGATAATGTGGGGAAAATATATAAATATCAAATTTAATCTTTAGATATGATGATATTTAAGACATGATGTTTGTATCCAGATAGTCTTTTTCTGTGAATGGGTTCACATTGTTTTTGCAGTTTATTCGGTTAAGAGTTTTATAACTAGTGTGTGTCAACCAAAGTCTGCACTAGAATAGAGTAGAATAGGGTTTATTTATTTGGTTTAATATAGGTTTCTATAATTGTCTTTCTTCTTTATTTACAATTTAGTATATATTCAGTATTAAATATTAAGCAAAAATATTATGGATATTATGAACTGGTAGATGGTAGAAGAAAGGGATTAATCAGGAAGTGCAAGACATCTCTTGAAAGAAGTAGTAGTGGTGAAGTTAATGGTCCAGTGGTAGAACAATAGATGTGTGGTGAAATAATAATGTAGGAATATTTTAGTTTGTAAGACTAAAAGATAAAGTAAGTTGAAAGCTGTTTTCAGCTAAAGATTAATTTAGTAAATTCAGGTATATAATATGGGTTTTGAGATAGCAATGCCCCATTGTGTACTGATACAAATTAGTATCTATTTACTGTAGCTATATTATATTTTCTTAATATTAATTAATAGGTATTAGTCTATCTACTATAAGAAAGTAATTATTTTGTTCAGTTTCTTTTATTTTTTTACATAGGTTTAACACATATCATCAATAGTCGCTTTGATAATTCAACATCTAAGAAATCCTTGTAAGCAGATTTTGGGTTTTCTTTTCTTTATATACTGTAGTTCATTTATGCTGCCACTATTTTTTATCAGTGGTAGCAAAGAATAGTTCGAGGGCTCTCTGAAGGTAGTGGTGCTGGCGTGTTGTATAACATTGTAGACCTTGTAAGATAACACCATAGTAGTATAACATTGTTTTGTGTAGTAGTTTTGTTTAAGGTGAACAATGGTTAGAGAAGGTAAAGGTAGTGGTGGTATGGTAAGAGAGGGAGTAGAAATTGTAGAGAAACATAGTTGCTGTGTATGTCCTGAGTTTGATGGGAAAACAAATACTGAGGTGTATGAAATGTTTAAAAACTTTGAAAGGCTGTAACTTTTTTTCCTAAAGACATCAGTCATTTTCATTCCTTTTATTCTTCATTATTATTTTTTGTCTACCTTGTGATTTTTATAAAAATTGACAATGGGGCAGTTCTGTTTCACTATTACCTTCATTTTTTATTATTATTGTATTGTAAATAAAAAAAATTTAATTTTATAATTCTTTGAACATTGCTTTTTACACTATAGTTTTATCTGTTGGTTGTAGTCTACCCTTTCCTCTTGCTTTGTATAGTGTTCTACTTTGTAAAGTGTGATAAACCAAGGTTCTGCTTAGTTGGAGTATAAGAAAAACATGTGGGTTTTCTAAACTTTGAGTCTAACTTTTTTTCCTAAAGACAAATCATTTTTATTTTTTTATGCTTAATTACTATTTATTTTTAGTCTATGCTGTGATTTTTATAAAAATCTATTTAGAGGTACTTACTATAAACAATTACCAATTTTAAACAATCCTCGATTTTAGGTTCTCATGACTTTTCATTTTTGGTCTATCCAGGTTAGGTTTCATTTCAGGCCCTCTAGTTCAGTTTATGATATGTTTTGTTAGGTATACACAGAGAAAATCTATGTATACTTAACAAATCTTATCATAACCTGAACTAGGATGGCTCTAAAATGAGCACGAGGCCCATTAATTTTTTTATAAAGCCTATAGGAAAATTTTAATAGTCGAGTTTAACATTCTTTAAAAATCTATTTTTTAGGAAAATCAATTGATTTGTTGTTTATACCTTTGAAACGTCAAATTTAAAGGAGAACCACAGTTGCCAAATTTATAATATATATATATATATATATATATATATATATATATATATATATATATATATATATATATATATATATATATATATTATATATATATATATATTATTTTTTTTTTTTTTACGAGCGTGTTTGTTTTTCTACTTAATAAAATAAAAATATTAAAAAAATAAAAAAATTTTTCGCTCATTTAATAGCCACGCGGTAGTACTACAAGTTTTATTTAGATCATCTTTAATTCTAGAAAGTTTTTATATTTTTAAAAAATGTTACAAATTAGGGTACAAAATGCCCTTCAATAGAATTTCACTTTTGAAAAATATGAGTTTTTTTAACTTTGTTATAAAATGAAAAATTGTGAATGGATTTTAATTATTTTTTCAGTGTATACACTCGAGTATGTTAGCTTTAAACTGGCAAAGTAAATTTTGTTCCAAACAGTATTAGTGGCTAAATCACGGGGCCTAACTTGGTCCGATTCACCCAGCCGTAAAAATTGATGGTGGGGTGAAGCGGACCACCATTGTTTTTCGTATTTTACATATTATTGACATTTTTATTACATATAATTAATTTAAATATAATAAATAGTTACTTATATTAAGTAAAAATTAAAATAAAAAATGAAATTTATATAAAAAAAACGAATTCAAAAAGTGTCAAAATTTTTGAAATTTTTGAGCGGAGAGGGGTGAATCGGACCACCTTATTTTTATTCTTATTTTATTTATCATTATTGACATTTTTATTACTTATTACGAATTTTAATATGATAAATAATTATTATATTAAGTAAAAATTAAAATATAAAATTGAATTTATATGTAAAAGAGGAATTTAAACAGATGGTCCCTTTCGCTGCTGACGGATGCCGACTATGTGTCGTCATAAATCGTATTCGTTCTATACGAAGTTCAGCCATGAACTCTTTGGTTTTCTTTCTAAATTTACGTTATACTACATTTATCTTGTGACCTTTGGCAATTTTAAGACCTGTTTGAGCATATAAATCCTGGCCCCGCCTTCGAATCTAGTTAGTATGAACCAAGCGCCATCAGCATGGAGATGTTTCAAAGCTCGGTTTTATTGAAAATTTGGCTTATTATTCTAGATGCTGGGTGGATTTTTATCATTGTATCCCCCTTATCCCCCATCCCAATGACTTTCTTCTATACTTGGGAGCCCCTCAATCAATTTCTTTTCTTTCCTCCCCCTTACCCCATCCCCTTACCCCACCCCAATGTTTACAAAATTTCTTCATTTTATCTTACTTCGTACTTCTTGCTTCCTCTTCCAGAAAGGATTTTCATCATGTCCTCTCTTCTTTATATATATATATATATATATATATATATATATATATATATATATATATATATATATATATATATATATATATATATATATATATATATATATATATATATATATATATATATATAAGGAATAGGAAAATATTTGTAAATTTATCGGAAGCAGATTTATTTTTTACAAATTATTATATGGTATATAGCGTCGGGCCGGGGTGACGTGGACCACTTTAGGTATAACTTGGTCTCCCGACTCTCCCCTAATGCACTTTTTGGAATTTTTTTTTTTTTTGTAAATCACAGCCCTATAGTCGGTCATAAGCACACAAAAAAATAATAATGTAATTCTAATAATAAAAAGTTTTATTAAAGAAGTTTGAATACTTGTAGGTCAGCCTGACAGTGATGGAGGGGATGAGCGGACCACCATTGGTGACTTCGGACCATCTGTTTAAGTGCGTCTTTTACGTATAATTTCAATTTTATATTTTAATTTTTACTTAATATAATAATTATTTATCCTTATTAAAATTCGTAATAAGTAATAAAATGTGCCAATAATGATAAATAAAATACGAATATAAATAAGGTGGTCCACCCTCTCCGCCCAAAAATTTTGACACTTTTTTGAACTCGTTTTTTTTATTAAAATTTCATTTTTTAAAAAAATTTTCACTTAATATAAATAACTTTTTATTACATTTAAATTAATTATACGTAATAAAAATGTCAATAATAATACGTAAAATACGAAAAACAATGGTGGTCCGAGTCACCCCTCCATCAATTTTTACGGCGGGGTGAATCGGACCAAGTTAGGCCCCGGTTTTTTGCCACTAATACTGCTTGGATCAAAAATTTACTTTACAATTTAAAGCTAACATACTCGAGAGTGTATCCACTGAAAAAATAATTAAAAAATCAGATACAATTTTTCATTTATACGAAGTTAAAATTCTATTTTCAAAAGTGAAATTCTATTGAAGGACATTTTGTACCCTAATTTCTAACATTTTTAAAAAATATAAAAACTTTCTAGAATTAAAGATGATCTAAATAAAACTTGTAGTACTACCGCGTGGCTATAAAATGAGCGAAAAAAAATTTTTTTTTTTTTTATTATTTTTTTTTTATTTAGAGTGGACCCAAAATCACCCCCTCTAAAAAAGCCGGGCCCGGTCACCCCACCCGACGCTATATATATATATATATATATATATATATATATATGATATATATATATATATATATATATATATATTATATATATATATATATATATATATATATATATACCACGTATACTATATCTGGAAACAAAATCATCATATATATATATATACGGAAGCAAAATAAATAAATAGTTATTATATTAAGTAAAAATTAAAATATAAAATTGAATTTATACGTAAAAGAGGAATTTAAACAGATGGTCCGATTCACCCCTCAATGGTGGTCCGATTCACCCCTTCACGGGCAGGCTGAAGGAGCTTTATTAAAACTTTAATAAAACTTTTATTATTAGAATTACATTATTATTTTTGTGTGCTTATTACCTACTATATAGCCTTGAAAAAAAAAAAAAAATATTCCAAAAAGTGCATTAGGGAAAAGGAGGGAAAGTCAGGAGACGAAGTTATACCTAAAAGTGGTCCAAGTCAGCCCGCCAGCTAATACAAGAAACAATTTAGCGATATTGTTGTCTGCAAACTACAACAAGAAGAAGCCTATGACGAATTAAGCCATGCTTAAACCGCCACTAATGATATCTAACGTTTTCGAGAGAAAATAAAACAAACAATTTTATTTGATAAAAGTGAAAAGAAAACTTTGATTTGCAATAAAAGAGCTTCACAGCAAATCCTAATTATTTATTTAAATCTATGTAACCTGTCATATGTATATACGGTATATATATATATATATATATATATTATATATATATATATACTTGCACCATATATATATATATATATATACTATTATATATATATATATATATATATATATATATACTATATATATATATATATATATATATATATATAATTCCATAAAAGGGCCAGGAGAATTATCTTGAAAAGTATTAGACTTACAGAAAAAAATTACATATTTGGGATCAGCGTATAAAACTTATTGCCAGTGTAAAAAAAAAACAAAATAAAAACTAAAAGAGGGGCACTTACAGAAAAACAAATTACATATTTGGAATAAGCGTATAAAGCTTATTATATATTAAGTAGTTTTAGGATTTAAAACTAACAAACACCCTAGAGTAGACCGCATAGATATCAGGAGTCGGGGTCTCTCAGCCTCTAGGTAGATGACGGGGGAGACTCTGTCCCCCATCGGCTCAAGCCCACTAAAAATTGAAGTTCAAGGAAACATATATTTCCATTAGGGGGCTCTAGCCAATGGGGGACAGAGGGCCCCATCGTCCACCTAGAGATCCCGACTCCTTATATCTATGCGTTCTACTCTAGGGTGTTACGTTAATTTTAAATCATCGCTTTTTAGACATAATAAGCTTTATGTACCATTAATATGTAATTTGTTTTCTGTAAGTGTCATACTTTTAGTTTTTTGTT
>JABUQX010005932.1:52500-60000 GCA_015478945.1 Trachelipus rathkii
CTGTAACTTTTTTTTCCTAAAGAGACTGCCACATTAGGGTTTTCTTTTATTTTTCATTATAATTTTTTTAGAGTATATCCTATGATTTTTATAAAAATCAGGGGTGATCATCTCCCTGTACTCCCTTATACAGATTTTTATGAAAATCACAGGATATACTCTAAAATAATAATGAAGAATAATAATGAAAATTGTCGCTCTCTTTAGGAAAAAAAGTTACAGCCTCTCCAAAGTTGTTAAAATCCCATAGACTTTTCAATATTGATCGATCCAGGTTAGGTCTCATTTCAGGCCCTCTAAGTCAGGTTATGATAAGTTTTGTTATGTATACACAGAGAAAATCTATGTAGAATTAACAAATCTTATCATAACCTGAACTAGGATGGCCCTAAAACGAGCACGATGCCCACTAATTTTATTATAAAAAATGTATGGGAAAATTTTTTAAACTTTCAGAGTCTAACTTTTTTTCTAAAGAGACTGCCGATTTTCGTTTTCACTATTCTTCATTATTATTTTTTTTAGAGTATATCCTATGATTTTTCAAAAAAAAAAATTTTGGTTTGATAACAAATCCTATGGGTTTACAGCTTTGAAGGCTGTAACTTTTCTAAAGAACAGTTTCGTTTCACTATTCTTCATTATTATTTTTAGAGTACCATCCTGTATTTTAACAGTCTATTTATAAAGGGTGGTGTATAATTACCCAAGTCAGGGTTAAGGCCCCTCTGAACTATTACATTTTGTTTTTTTTAATGCTTCATCGTAATTTTTATAAAAATTGGTGAAGGATCTGTTTTGCCACTATTACCAAGTTTTAAATAATTTTTTGATACCATTTGTACAATTTAAATGTTTGGTAATTGTTACCCAGAGGGTTGTCACCCCGATTTTATGAAAATCACAGGATATACTCTAAAAAAATAATAATGAAGGATAGTGAAAAAAACGGCAGTCTCTTTAGGAAAAAGTTACAACCTCTCAAAGTTTAAAAAAAATCCCATAGACCTTTCAATATTGATCGATCCAGGTTAGGTCTCATTTAATGGCCTCTAAGTCCAGGTTATGATAAGTTTTGTTAGGTATACAGAAAATCTATGTAGAATTAACAAATCTTATCATAACCTGAACTAGGATGGCCCTAAAACGAGCACGAGGCCCACTAATTTTATTATAAGAAAGTCTATGGGAAAATTTTAACTTTCAGAGGCTGTATTTTCTAAAGAGACTGCCGATTTTCGTTTTCACTATTCTTCATTCTTTATTTTTAGAATATATCCTGTGATTTTCAAAAAAAAAAATTTTGTTTTTTTAATAATAAATCCTATAGGGTTTTACAACTTTGAGAGGCTGTAACTTTTTTTCCTAAAGAGAGAAGCGCAATTTTCGTTTTCACTATTCTTCATTATTATAATTAGAAAATATCCTGTGATTTTCATAAAAATCGGGGGTAACAACCCTCTGGGTAACAATTACCAAATGTTTATAGTTTTAATAAAGTAGGACTATTTCAATGTAAATTATGCAGTGGAACTCAAAAATTACAAAAATGAAAACCGAAATTCTAACACACACACACAAAAAAAAAAAAAAAAAAAAAAAAAAAAAAAAAAAAAAAAAAAACTTCTGTTGTCTAATTTTCCTAAATGGACTGACTGACTTTTAACAGTGACTGTGGTCTTGGATTCTATGGACCAGCGATCAAATTAAATTTTTATCCATTAGTATTTGGTTTTATGCGTATAACCGGCGGAAGACGCTCAATTTTCACATAGGAATACGTTAAGGATGAACAAAATTACTACTTAATTAATGTCAAGCTAAGTAGATTAAGATATTTTGAAGGCTGACATAGTTTAAGCTCACCACATTATAATCACATTTGACAAGTATATTTTAAACTGGGATCTAAAAACAAAAAAGAATCACTTAAACAGTTATAAAACGCTTTATATATTAGATTTTAATAATCTTAAAAACGTCATTTACACAAAAATCCTACAGATAACATGCCACAAATCTGAGTCATATGATAAGAGCAGTGACTTGGGTTGGGCCATGGGTTGGGCATATCTGAGTTGCCACACTTTATTGACCTCAATTCAAAAAATTTAACTATAAATAGCTACTTTTCTTTTTAGCAACCCGCAAAGTTTATACTTTTGTTTTTAATAAATAAATAAATAAATAAATAAATAAATAAATAAATAAATAAATAAAAGGGGAATTGGATAAAAGATGAGTGGCATAGAATTTTAAAAATGTAATTGTTTTATTTTGTTTCTGAGGGTATAAAACTCTTATATGCTTCCACATATATTTCTTCTATTTTATTGGTTCATTTGATATTTAGCTTTAAGCTAACACAATGTTTAGTGATTTTTTTCACTGTCTGGCTTTAATTGTTCAAAATTCACTAGTAACATTTTCCACGCCTAACACTACAAAATTTACATTAAAGAAAAAGGTATTAGTCATAATAGGTGATTTTAATTTTCTTGGCATTCAATGGGATTCCTTCTCTAATAATATGGACCATAGTAGTTCTGCATTTATAAATTGTATACTAGACAACTTTTTGAGCCAGATGGTTCATGAACCTACAAGACACGATGCACTATTGGACTTAGTGTTAACTAACGATGAAAGTACAGTGGATGAGGTTAGAGCTGAGGAGAATTTAGGAATCAGTGACCATAATACAATTAGATTTAATATGAATGTGATATCTGGGACCCAAATTGAAAATTTAATAAGTAAAGATCTTAGATTCCCAAAATGATTTTAAATTTGGGGATATGTTTGTTACTATAGTAACTAGGATATAGTGTTTTGGGACCAAACTGTTTAATCATATGCTGAACATTTTTGGTAAATTTTGATAAATATTCAGTCTGTCTTGGTAGACAGACTCCAAGCATTCTTTGTCCTGATCCCTTTTATTGCCTTGAGTCGTATCCCTGGGTTTCGGCTGCATTCATTTACTGGATCTACATATGGCGTGGAGTGCATTCACGCAGCTTTCAACCTAGAATTTACGAAGGTACGTAATCAAAACTATTATTATATAACTAAATATAATAATCGTTTATTATACTAAATGTACAAACCAGTGTTAGGCTATATTATTGCACCAGTGGTAGACATGTGCACTATCGCGCAATAGGCCCTAAGGCAAGAAATAGCATAGCTAGGACACAAATTAGCTTCGGTTGAGACCAGAAGGCCATTTCTACTGCTAGCAGGGCTCCAGCAGTAGGGGCATCGGTGTTCACCTCCCAGTTCTATATTATATTTCTCGGGGTGTCCCAGAAATGAGAATATAATGTAGGTGTAGCATTGAGGCTCCTTTCATAAAACTCAGAGCTTCGGCATCGGCCGAGGAGCTTTAATCAATTATGTTAGGCTAGCAGAAGGAACTGGTATGCTAATATTGATACCCTACTTTGGGATACTCCAACAAAGTATCCAGCCAGAGTACGGTACTATATACGTGTGTACAATATAGTGCAATTGGATATATCCTGGGGAGAATTTACTAGTATTTTCTCATCAGGATGTATCACATTGCAGTTATATTACCTCCCAGGCTAACATGTATTTCTCCCTTTTATTTCTAGCCTGGGGTTCAAGTTTTATTCTGGATTGGATCCGGCTATGACAAGGATCCTATCTTGAAAGGTGTGTACATAGACCCATAACTGATCAGCCTCAATAAATATTGATATTTGCCACTGGAACTTTCAATCGACTTCTAGTTAATATTGTAATGGACTCAATCCCGTAGTCTACAATTCAATATATTTAAAAGATAAACCCATTAGGGTGGCGAAGAGAAAACCTGCTTGGTGGAAAGAGATAAGATAGAAAATCAATGAAAATCGTAGATGTTTTAAAATATTAAAGGGTAGTAATAGGGAAGTTGATTTAGAAAATTATAGGAAAAATAGAAATGAACTTAATTAAGTTCATTCTATAGTATTGATTGAAAAATAGCATTATTCAATGGCGATGATTCTTACACTTTTGCTTCAATTTTACATAATCTTTTATATGTATTATGTAATATATTCTTTAATATGACAAATTTTCGCAAAAAAATAAGAGAATTTTATCGTAATTTTACGAAATTTGTAGAAGATCAAAGCAATATTCTATTGTTGACAGAATATATATAAAAAAAAATAAAATAAAATATTAAAAAATTAACTTTGTGACACTAGGTAGAGATTAACGTTATCCCCTATCGATGGGAATAATAATATATCGATTATCAGTCAAATTAAGGCCGCTAACGATACTTTAATCGATGTATATTCACGCAAAACTATTACCATTGACTTAAGCTAACAGTGAATGTATGATGAAGAATTTTTAATTATTAAATTACCTGTTATTGCATATTTTGGAATACCTTTATATTTTGTTTAAAAATTTGGTTTAAATATCAATTCTGAATCCAATATGCTGTCAAGATACACAAGAATAAGATGTGTATAAATTTGTGCAATAACTTCTATTTGGCTGGGGAAAATGCGGTAATTCCGTACTACTCAATTTTCTTCTTTAATAGATTCTAATGATTTTTACCGATATCCCTCTCATTAATGAAATTGTAAATGAATACAAATATGAAATAACTATTTGTACTCCCTATCTACCCGAAAATATAAAAATGAGAATGATTAAATAGATGTTTTTCCTCTCTCCCAGACGAATATGGAGGAAAGGAGAAAGAGAAGCAGGTTAGAGGGAAAAATGGGGTGGGGAACTCGTTGGACTTAACGGTCGCTAAACAGTTATATTCCCACATGGTGTTTTTGAAGGAAATAGCTTTTCTGTTTCCATACCATGCCGTCGCGTGCCCGCCCATAAAAAATGAAGTCGTATCGCATACCACACAAACTATTAGCTGAACGAAAACTGAATTATTGACTTCAGTGAGCAAAGTTTTAAAAGAGCACTGCCTAAGTGGGCATCCAATTTCGATATTAGAGAAGAGGATGGATGAATCCGGATTGCTTTGCGCTTTGTTTTGTGTTTACCACTTCTTCCAGTATAAAGCTGATACATCAGTTTTCCTCCATGTAACCAATACCTTCTCCAAATTAAATCGGCCAACGCGTATCATTTACCGTATAATAGATCTGAGATCAATTTGCTATTTCACGAATAATTATTACACTCTGACTTGTCATTGTTAGTAGTTTATTCATACACGTAAGGTTTGTTGTGATACATTATGTTCTTAGTTCAGGGTATGGGGACCTTACCATTTCTGATTCATCTGGAATCATCTATTGTCTTCCGTCATCTTCTTCCTTCTGTCACCTCCCGTGCATTTCTTATTTTCCGTTGGGACCCCTCTTGATGATTCTCAGAGAGATCATTAAGGGGTTCTGGCTTTTTTCATATTCGAGATCTACAGCCTTATAAACATATACATTGATGCAAATATGTATTGTTAAAGCAAATATTTACTAACTCGGCATCGCACTGGCTCCAGCACCGATGCCGGTACCGACTCCGACTCCGACTCCTTCTCATTTCTTCTTCATCCTTCCTCCTTCCATTCTCCATCTTCTTTCTGTCTTTACTTCTTCGGTCACGCACTCCGTACATTTCTTCTTTTCAGTTGATGCCTCCTGGGAATCCCACCGTAGGGGTTCTGAAAGAATCTTATTATCTTTCAACCAATCTCATTACAACATTGATGACAATAATGCATTATTAAACGACTATTTACTAACTAGGTACCGCACCGGCTCCAGCACCGGTGCCAGTACCGACTCTGGATCATTTTCTCCTTCTCATTCCTTCTCCATCCTTCCTCCTTATTTTCTCCATCTTCCTCCTCTTCTCTTATGCACTCCGTGCATTTCTTCTTCTTTTATTACAGTTGGGGTCCCTCATCTTGGGAGGGGGTTCTCAAACACCAATAAGAGTTCTGAAATCCTCATATTTAAGTTCTACGACCTTATAAATATATACATTGATAAAATATTGTATTATTAAGCATATATTTACTAACTCGGCACCACACCGGCTCTAGCACCGGTGCCGGTACCAACTCCGACTCTGACTCCTTCTCATCCTTTCTTCATCCTTTTTCCTTTCTACGTGCAATTCTTCTTTTTTTCTGGGAGCCCCCTCCTGGAGGGGGGGAGGTCCGGCTCCGGCTTATTTGGTCAGGCACTTAACTTAAACTCCGTACTTTAATTCATCTTCCCACTTCTATGCATTCTCCAAATTTCATCCTTTTACGGCCATTTCCTAATTGGCGGGATACGTAACCTCGTCTATGACGAGGTTATGTCAACATCAGATGGCGAGCCAATTTTGAAGAGGATATCATGTTGCAAACTCCACCCCTTGCTTGGAACGTTGCTAGGTGTGGTGCGGTGTGGCAAAGAAAACAATAATCATTAATTAAACATTTACTATTTATTTATTATTTATTCATTTTTTATTTTTCAAAAAAATTCAAAAAAAAATTTCAAATTTTTTTTCCCATACCCCCTTTCCCTACTACTAACTTCTATTATTATTTTAGCTGCCAAACTGTCCTCTCACTACTTTTATATATATATATATATATATATATATATATATATATATATATATATATATATATATATATATATATATATATATATATATATATATATATATATATATATATATATATACTATATATATATATATATATATATATATATATTATGAAGGGGTTATGGTCGCTGTTGAAGAACCACCTTCATTAGCTGAAGACTAGATGTTGTTGAAGAGAGTGAGCGTTGTCGCGATGAATTGGCGTTTCGTCCCGGGGGCTGCTTTGGACTCATCAGTGGTGGTCGCAGCCCCCTTCCACCAGACGCCACAGAACTCCCCCCAGTGACAATGCCGCGAGCACACCCCGCTCTGCGCACCTGGAAGGACGTTGGTCAGCTGTCAGATGAGAGCCAGTTGTGCACACATTAAAGCCACCGAGAAGGCTTCGACCACTCTGTACTCTTACGTGCAGTTGGTCTGCACCTGCAGTGAGAAGCACAGGCGTTACAGGATGACCGAACAGAGCAGCGCCCAGCAGAAGAAACTTGAATTGATGTAATGCCGCGTTGAACAATTGTGGTAAAACAAACTCTACAACGAAATGTCTTACCACGGCGAACAACTTTGAGAGAAGATGGGATGCTGGCTGGTGTTCGTTGTGCCACTCCAGTGGCACTAGTCACTCGGTGGTCACCAATATGAAGGGGTTATGGTCGCTGTTGAAGAACCACCTTCATTAGCTGAAGACTAGATGATGTTGAAGAGAGTGAGCGTTGTCGCGATGAATTGGCGTTTCGTCGGGGGGCTGCTTTGGACTCATGTGTGGTGTGCGCACCCCCCTCCCAAACAAACAATATATATATATATATATATATATATATATATATATATATATATATATATATATATATATATATATATATATATATATATATATATATATATATA
>JABUQX010005932.1:70000-75000 GCA_015478945.1 Trachelipus rathkii
TTATGTATATATAGATATATATATAATAAGTAAATATATAATATATATATTTATATATATATATATATATATATATATATATATATATATATATAATATATATATATATATATATATATATATATATATATATATATATATATATTTCTTTATATATATATATATATATATATATATATATATATATATATATATATGTCATAAATATATACATTCCCCATCCCACATCCCAACACTGCCCAAACAACTACAAACCAAATTTACACCCTATCAACACAATAAACAACCTAATAATAGGAGGCGACTACACCGCCTGGTGCAGCGATTACCCCTCTGACAATCGAGGAATCCATATTCTCAACATATTAAATTATAAAAACCTACCTACTCGTATCCCCCTCCAAACCAATCAAACCAAGACATCCTCTGACATAAATTTCTCCTCCCCATCTCTCTACACCAACATCACATGGAATACAGAAATTGATCTTCCATCAGACCACATCCCAATAATAATCACCTATCAAGCAACAAAAATTACCAAACCCAAAATAACCACAACATTCACAAACTACAAAAAAGCAAATTGGCAGAACTTCACCCAACACATTGAATCCAACATACCCACACCACCAAACCACAACTGCCACTCTCTGCACAAAATCATAGATAACTTCACCAAAATAATCCAGAAAACCTCCAACCTTTACATACCTAAAGGTCACAGAAAACACTACAACCCTTCACTTACCCCCGAAATCTGTAACATAATAAAACAAACAAAGAAACACCATCCGACAACAACGAATATATACCCCAGAACTGACCCCGCAAATAAATTCCTTAAACACACAGATCACCAATTTAATTTCCACCCACAAATCAGAAAAATTCAAAAAACACCTAAAGGACAGCATGGGCAGACCTGAAGAGAAAAGAACGTGGCAGATAATAAAACGTATCCACAAATCGCAGAATAACAAACACCCCATCCACAAATGAAGCTCTAAGAGGACACAACAACTCCCTCCCCTCTCCCAAACAACACTGCAACATCCTCGCACAACACTATTCCAACATATCAAATAAACCCACTCACGCAAATAATAGAAGAATAATACGCAAACTCAAATAATACAATTAGAAGTCAACCCGGACCCCCCTGCCCCACAAAAATTCCCCTGCCACTCAACCTGACAATATCTCCAACCTTCATATAAAACACTTTGGACCAGCTACCATATCATTCATCACTGATATCTTCAATAAATCCTGGTCTCTCAACTACATTCCCCCACACTGGAAAAAAGCAATCATCATACCTAAATTAAAACCCAGAAAAGATCCCAATCTCCCATCTTCATACCGCCCCATATCCCTTCTCTCATCCCTATGCAAACTCATGGAGAAAATCATACTCACAAAAATTCAAACCACCATCCACTCCCCAAACCATCAACACGGCTTTAAAAAATCTCATTCTACATCAACAGCTCTAACTAACATTACACAAAACATCGTAAATGAACTAAACAAAACACCTTCTCACAGAACTATCCTCCTAGCCAGTGGCGTATCCAGAATTTTTTTCGGAGGGGGGGCAGACAAAAGTCGTTTCCTATATATATATATATATATATATATATATATATATATATATATATATATATATATATATATATATATATATATATATATATATATATATATATATATATATATATATATATATATATATATATATATATATATATATATATATATAAAGTGGAAGGACTAAATATTAAATTTCTAAGAAAAAATGGGAATAATTTATATAAATTACTAAAATCATCTTACCTAAATTGTTAAATTTAATCGCCGGGCATGAGAGTGAGCAAAGTCCGAGATTATATCTGTAGTAGGAGGCAAGTCCAGTAAGTCTTTCATCTCCAATATTATTTCTCATGTAGGTTTTCAAAAATCTTAATGTTGAAAAGCTTCTTTCTACACGGGTAAAATTGCCAGTATTTGCAACAAGATGTAAATATTTGGAAATTGTGACTGCGAACATGAAACTAGTCCGTCTATCATTTTACCTAAATTGTTAAATTTAATCGACCGGGCATGAGAGTGAGCAAAATCCGAGATAACATCTTCAGTTTTTATGTCAATATTTCGATGTATGTAAAGGAGGGCAAGTCCAGTAAGTCTTTCATCTCCAATAGTATTTCTCAAGTAGGTTTTCAGAAGTCTTAATGTTGAAAAGCTTCTTTCCACTGAAGCAGTAGACACGGGTAAAATTTTCAGTATTTGCAACAAGATGTAAATATTTGGAAATTGTGACTGCGAACAAGAAACTATTCCGTCTATTGCTGTTTTTGGACGATCTGTGCTGTGATGTCATTTCAACTTCCATAAATCACATTCTGCTTTTACTAAATCTTCAGTTGGGCTTTCGAGATCTTCCTTGTAAAATGTTACACAATTTTTTATCTTCTCATATGGCACATTACACCTGTTCGGTATAACAAATTGCAAGAAGATACAATTTATTTATAATTTAAAAACCTCTCTCCTAATGTTGATATTAAATCATCCAAAAATGGTATAAAAATGCATGTGTGATAATAAATCTGTGGGTCGGAAGTAGGAATGTTGGGTCTGTATTTTTGGAACTTGTTAATTCTTGGTACAGCAATTTCAATACCCAGCTCAGATTCAGATACGCTTATACATTCTTCAAAAGTGTGCTGAAATTCTAATGTTGCATTTTCTGTGATGGCTTCAAGCTTAGTTTTAACTAAAGACTTACGATTCAGATGCCCTTACACATTCTTCAAAAATCTGCTGGAATTCTAATGTTGCATTTTCGCTGATGGCTTCAAGTTTAGTTTTAACTAAAGCACTTACGAGATTTGTTCCTGACAGTGACGAATTGCATAAAATTAATTTAACCTCTGCACTTTATATTATTAACAGATATGACACTTAAAAATTTTTAGTGTCTAGAAAATTTCGGGGGCCATGGCCCCACTGGCCCCCCTCCATACGCCACAGCCCCTAGCCATAGACATCAGTAAAGCTTTTGACACAATACCCAGACACATCCTTATCCAAAAAATTCTAAACGCACCCTTACATAACAACTACAAAAAATGGTTATCTAATTTCATATCAGGACGCACAGCCCAGGTATCAAGCAAACACCAGAACTCAAAAACAGTGAAGTTAAATGGAATCCCCCATTCAGCCATCCTGTCCCCTTTTATGTTCAACATATTTATTGCCGATATCCCTACCCCCAATCTCCTAACTCAAAAATAATAACCTACGCTGACGACTTAACTATAACCATATCAGACCCCTCAGTACCCACTGCTACGATCCTCACCCAGACTTACATAAATCACCTAGAAGATTGGCTGACATCCAATAGAATGTCAGCCTCTGCAGAGAAATCATCTATTACTTTAATCACCACTGACAGACACCAATCATCACTCCACCCACAAATAACCCTAAACAACTCCATCATTCCCTAAACAAAACACCCAAAATACTCGGAATAACCTTCGACACTCACTTCACCTTTACACCACACATCCAAAACATCATAAGCACAGCAAACAGGAAATTGAACGTACTCCGAACCCTATCCCAACACAATTTCAGCAATGAAACATCCACACTGTCAACAATATTCAAACAATTTACAAGAACTGCAATCAACTATGGATCAACAGTCTGGTACCCACTAACCTCCCCACCAATAGGAATAAACTACAAAAAATACAAAACACTGCCCTACGTTCAATAACTGGTTGCCTGAAAACCACCCCTATTCAACATCTGCATGAAGAAACAAAAATTCTACCAATTCTAGACCATCTTGATATGATAGGAACCCAATTTTATGCCAAGACTCTCGACCCCTCCCACCCCTGTCATAACTACTTTCAGGAACACACACCACATCGCTTGAAATCCCCTCCCTCTTCTGCAGCCCTCTATTATGGCGAACTCTTTAGAACACCATCCCCCTCCCCCAAATAACACCCCTTTAACAAATCATATTCATTCATATTTCACACAGCGATATCTCAACAACCGTCCAACTAATAACCTCACAAACCACTACCCCCAGAAATATCCCCTTCACAAAACCTACTCCCACGAAAGACACAGATCTCCCTCTCCAGATTGAGATCCGGACATCACCCAAACCTTCAAGAATATAAACATAGATTCCAACCTCAACACACTCCATCCCCACTCTGTCAGAGATGCTCGACAGAGCCAGAAACTGTCGTACACCTACTCCTGAAATGCCCAACCCTCACACCCTATAGAATACAATACCAAATCACCTCCCTGAATGACCTGTGGCTCCGCCCGGTGGAGGTAGCTGGATTCCTGGAAATGGCATGGGCTCCCCATATAAGGGGAGTCCAGGGGCAATATATATATATATATATATATATATATATATATATATATATATATATATATATATATATATATATATATATATATATATATATATATACGGTATATATATATATATATATATCCAGTGGCGGCTTTAGGGGGGTAGGCAGGGTAGGCAACGCCTACTTGCCTTAGTGAGCCCAAAAAATTAAAGAAGACAAAAAAAAAATATATATATAAATATATATATATATATATATATATATATATATATATATATATATATATATATATATATATATATATATATATATATATATATATATATATATATATATATAAATATTTATATATATATATATATTCTATATATATATATCTATATAACAAAAATAAAAATATGTATAGAATAATATATATATATATATATATATATGTATATATATATATATATATATATATGTGTACATATATATAATAATAATAATATATAACTGCTAATAATACAAATTAATAATCATACTAAAAAATATTATATGTATATATATATATATATATATATATATATATATAATATATATATATATATA
>JABUQX010005932.1:85000-90000 GCA_015478945.1 Trachelipus rathkii
ACGGCTATATATATATATATATATATATATATATATATATATATATATATATATATATATTTTTCTCAAAATATATACAATAATAATTTTATATATCTTTCTTTAATCTAGGAAATATTGATATATATATATATATATATATATATATATATATATATATATATAAATAATAATAATAATAATAATAATTAATAATAATAATAATAATAATAATAATAATAATAATAATAATAATAATAATAATTATTTTCATAAATATAATGATAATTTATGATTAAGAATCAAACAGTCAAATGTGTGTGTGTGTGTGTGTGTGTGTGTGTGTGTGTGTGTGTGTATTATTAATGATTATAATAATAATAATAATAATAATAATAATAATAATAATAATAATAATAATAATAATAATAATAATAATAATAATAATAATAATAGTAATAATAATAATAATAATAATAATAATAATAATAATAATAATAATAATAATAATAATAATAATAATAATAATAATAATAATAATAATAATAATAATAATAATAATAAAGTGAAAAGGTATTTTAATGATTGTAATACGTACCTTATTTATTTGTATGAAAGATTTAATTTCCTGTCCTTTTGAATAAAATAATTAATAGTTTCATCGTATATTACTTCGTTTTCACAGAGAGAAACCAATAGTTCTTTTTCAATTGATATTCTAGCTAAATCATTTAACCTTTCACAACTCATGCTATTTCTCAAATATGATTTTATCCGTTTTAAACATCTTTTTAATATATTAAAGTATGCTAACATCACGAGACCATTATCCAGATTCGTTGCTATTTGGAAATTAATAAATGTAGCCTCCATATTCTTTAAAATTAATTTGTTAAACTTTAAATCAAAGTTTAAAGAGAAACATCCTTTTCCTCCAAAATTTCGTCGTCCGTTTACTTTAAAACAAATTCAAAATCTATGAACACGGTTGGCAATCCTGTGTGTTCTAATAGATATCACCTGATCGTAATCTGTGCTTGCCTATTTAATTTCAATGATGGTTGCTGCCAAAGTCTTTTAAACAACTTGTTTTTGTATAAGTTTTACCTTTTTCCACACATGGTTTTCTGATAGTGATTAAATTATTTGATTGATTCAATTAATTAATTGATTACACTGGACGACAGAAATTTTGTTAAATGGATATCATGAACTGTTTCTTATGTATTTCGGTACGCTGAAAACGAATATAACCTCCAAATTTGCACAACAGGCTTAGTTTTTTTGTAATTTTACATATTTCATAAACTAACAATATAATTCACAGTGTAAAATGTCTTGTTTTGTTTAACTCTATTTTCTTGCGATTTTATGAAAAAAAAGGTGATCGCCAGCAATATAAAGCGTATAATAAGTAGGAACAAAAAATAGATAAAATAAACGCCAAACATGATAAAACATGTTTAGCGAACTCGATAAAAATAAACCTCGGTCCGACGTTTTTCATGAGTCATTTGCCTTCAGTTTGTATCTGGACGTTGAATGTGAAGTGTGATATTAATATATTGTTGGTTATATATATATATATATATATATATATATATATATATATATATATATATATATATATATATATATATATATATATATATATATATATATATATATATATATATATATATATATATATATATATATATATATATATATATATATATACTATATTTATATATATATTAATATACGTTCAAATTGTTTAATTTCACTTACATATCAGATACCTTAATTAAAATGCCACGAAATTGTAAAAATGATCCAAACAAATTTTGTTACATTTGTGGTGAGGTAACGTTGAAGTCCCAAATGAGGAATATTACTCCTTTAAAAAAAAGCATATAAACTTTATTTTGAAATTAAGCTTGGTGATCAAGATAAATCTTAGGCACCTCATATTTGCTGTGCGTCTTGTGTAACATTACTTAGTGGTTGGCTTAACAGACAGTCCAGACATATGCCATTTGCAATTCCAATGGTATGGAGGGAACCAAAGGATCACGCAATGGACTTATTTTTGCATTACAAAAATTGCTGGAATAACAATCAAGACCAAGAAGACCATTAAATATCCAAACCTACCTTCGGCTATTAGGCCTGTTCCTCACAGCGAAGAGCTTCCTATCCCTGCACCACCTGAAAATGTGAATCTCCTGTCAGAAAACTCCGACGAAGAAGATTTACAATTACGTCCAGAAAATGACGACTTTGAAGACCTTGATTATGATGGAATGTCAACAGAACCTCATAGAATTAATCAGCATGAACTCAATGATCTAGTTCGCGATCTATCATTGTCAAAGAAACAGGCAGATTTATTGATGCTTCTAAACTCAGTTTAAAAGCGTAAATACGTAAATAAGAAATTCCCTAGGATCAGTGAGGCTAAAATTAAAGAGGGTATATTTGTAGGCCCACAAATAAGGGAGCTAATGAAGGACCATCACTTTGATGAAAGCTTGAATAATATTGAAAAAGGTCATAACTGGGTTTCTAGGCAATATTAAGGCCGACAACTATGAAGAACTAGTTTCCGAACTCCTTCGAAATTATAAAGCAATGGGATGTAACATGTCCCTAAAAATACATTTCCTTCATTCACACTTGGACTTTTTTTCCTAACTGCAATCTAGGCGCTATAAGCGATGAGCATGGTGAGCGATTCCACCAAGATATTTCAACTATCGAAAAACGTTATCAGGAAAATTGGAATCCAAATATGCTTGCAGACTATTGTTGGGGACTTAAAAGGGATGTTTCTCAAGCAAACTACAGTAGAAAATCTTCAAAATCTACATTTTAAATTGCAGAAGTATATAGGTGAGTAAATTACCTAAAGCTTATCATTTTATAACAATATTAAATTTTTAATTTCTGGTATGCAAATTCGGAATCAGCGCACAAAACTCCATAAGAAACACCCATTTTTACTCATTTAACAGACAAAAAGTCAAATTTTGTCGTCCAGTGTTATATGTCAGCTCATAATTGTTCATATACGAGCGTCCCACGAAAATCAAGAAACGAAGAAATTCGTGGATTTCATGAAATATTGATGAAGAGGATGTAAATCCACAATTTCGTGGAAATTCACCCAAAAATTATCGCGAGTAAAACTCGCTTCAGCAAGCTTAAAGATTTGTTTCAAGTTGGAAGAATCTTCAAGATCTTTACAAAATCTTTACCTTGAAATGTATCCTTATTTTCTTGAAGGATTGAAGTGAATTTTAGCTCAAAGTCTTTCCTGTTCCTTCAGTTTGAAATCGGATAAGCGTTGTTCGTTAAATCAAGGATCTATTGACTTACTGTACTGTATATGGATTGATGATTATGTTCATCTTTCTAAAAAAAATTATGGTTTTTTTTTTTCAATCATCTTTCTAAAAGGGGTTCGCAAGAACAGCAATAATAATAATAATAATAATAATAATAATAATAATAATAATAATAATAATAATAATAATAATAATAATAATAATAATAATAATAATAATAATAATAATAATAATAATAATAATATATAATAAATAATAATAAAATAAAATAATAAAATAATAATAATAATAATATCATAAATAAATAATAATAATTAATTATAATAATAATAATAATAATATAATAATAATAATAATATAATAATAATAATAATAATAATAATAATAATAATAGTAATAATAATAATAAGTAGTAGTAGTAGTAGTAGTAGTAGTAGTAGTAGTAGTAGTAGTAGTAGTAGTAGTAGTAGTTTTTAGCTCACTATTTTAAGAAACTTAAATTGTTGAAACGTTTGAAAATTAATTAATACAAATTATAAGAACCAAATGTTAATTATTATAGAACGCATCTCAAATGTTGTGACCATTGTACTGTAGAGGTATGAATATATTTGAATGTAAAAGGATAAGGAAGAAACAAAGCTACATAAATAATTTGACATTTATGAAAGTAAAGGAATAAATGAAAAATTTATGAAGTTCAAGTAGATTACACAGTAATGAAACACGATATAAATGAAACTAAATGACTTTGTGAATGAGTTGATGAGGAAAGGGAGTGGTCACTTGTGACAGAGAAGTAGAATATTATTAATTTAAGAAGTTTGGGGTAAATAATATAAAAAACACTGATTCTAGAACTATACAAGTTTAAGATTATAAGAGGCAAATATTAAAATTTTTGCGAGTGATCTCTAAGAAATATTTAGGCATTAACGAAGCAAAGTGAAGATAATGTGTATTCTTTTTAAGTAGAGTCTGGCGCCACTGGAGATAAGAGAGTGGCAGTTATGAGATAAAAATAATTGTGGGAAAAGAACCACAGGGAAGATGAAATGCAAAATTAAGGGAGGCTTAAAGTGCGTGGGTGCGCTAAAATATAAATGTTTGACACGATAATGATCTAAGATGAATCTGCATGAAGGTTTTTATGTGAAAATGTGAAATGTTTTTCGTACACATATTAAATTTCGTTTCTAAATGCTGATAATAATAAGTCGATTGTATAAATATAAAAGATATAGAAGCTGAAACTTTAGAATCTTATAACTAGAGATAACAATTAACTAACACGTTTGTGGTACAGATAATAGGTTCTAGGAATTGTCCCAAAATAACATTAAAACATGTACAGGGCTCAATGATTAATGACGATGTAAAAGAATTTTCAGGAAGGAGAAGTAACTCTAAAAATTAAAAGAGAAAAATTAGACAAAAACTATATAAATATATATATATATATATATATATATATATATATATATATATATATATATATATATATATAAATATATAATATATATATATATATATATATATATATATATATATATATATATATATATATATAGGCCAGCGTTTCCATTGTCCGTCATATGTATCTTAAAAACTATTAATACTACAGTAAAAAGGAATACATTTTCGGAATCAGCGTAAAACGTTAGCCCTGAAACGTATAATTAATGTAATAAA
>JABUQX010005932.1:102500-105000 GCA_015478945.1 Trachelipus rathkii
TGATAAATTTGCTCAATCAAAAGATAGAAGAGTGGACTTTCTTTTTAAATAAAATTGTAAAGGTAAGTTACATAACTTTTTTAAAATAATTGTAATTTTTTTTAATTTTTCTAGATTAATGCTTTACGGTCATCAATGCTCTCTTTTTTGAAACACACACGCACTCACACACACACACATATTTATATATATATATATATATATATATATATATATATATATATATATATATATATATATATATAGTATATTATATATATATATATATATATATATATGTATTAATATATTATTAATATATTATATATATATATTATATATATATATTAGTATATATATATATATATATATATATATATATATATATATTTATATATATATATATTATATATATAAATATATATATATATATATATATATATATATATATATATATATATATATATATATATATATATATATATATATATATATATATATATATATATTATATTATTATATATATATATATATATATATATGGGGGGGCAAAGTCCAACTCCGCGTCCACGTCGTGCACCCCGGGCAACGATACATCAAGATGTATTCGGCTAAAGGAGCTATGGCTAGGGCAGGATAGGCCTAGCAAGCCACTGCCCGAAATAAATTGCTAGAAATACTCAAGAAGCGCGAGCCTCGGAAGCCAGACGAAACTTTAGTCGACGACCACGGCGAGATAATGGGACTATGAACCAGGAAAACACATTTAAAAATTATAGGTACGCTACGATAAATGTAGGCACCTATGGAGAGAAGGAGGAGGAGATAGTGGACATCATGAAGGAGAGAAGGATAGATTTGTTGGGGATGGCGGAGATGAGGATGAGAGGTTCTGAGGAGGGTAAAGAGCTGGGAGAAGGTTATATTCTGATGTACAGCGGAGTGAGAGAAGGGATAAGGAAACACGGTGTTGGAATGATAGTAGGGCCGAGACTATCACCATATATTCAGAGGGTGAAAAATATAAATGAGAGAATAATGATGTGTGTGTTGAAAATCGGGCAGAAGAAATATAGTATATTTCAAGTATACGCACCACAGCAAGGACATTCGGAAGAAGAAAAAAATAGATTTATGGAGAGAATGGAGGAGGAGGTGGGGATGGGGGAAGAAGGAGAAAGAGTGCTGATGGGAGATTTCAATGCCAGAGTGGGAAAGAGAAGAGGAGAAGTGGAGAGAGTATTGGGATTGTGGGGAGAAGAGACGAGGAATCTGGAAGGGGAGAGATTGATAGATTACTGTATGAGGAATGATTTGAAGATTATGAACACCTTTTATAAACATCGGGAGTCGCACATCTATACGAGATATAGGTGGAACCAAATAACCCAGCAATTTGATCAAAAATCGATAATAGACTATATGATAGTATCAGATAAAAGAATGATAAGAAATGTAAAGGTGATACCAGGAGTGTCGTTGGATGCGGATCATAGATTGGTGGTGGCAGATATGAGGATGAGGGGCGAAAGAACTGTTAAGGAACAGAAAAGAACAGTGATCAAAGTAGAAAGGCTGGGTGAACAAGAGGAGAGAGAAAAGTACAAACAGAGAATGCAAGAGACCTTGAGAAGCGGAGTGGAAGATGAGAGGTTGCAGGATGTAATAAAAGAAGTTGCAGAGAAAACGCTTGGTAAAAGGTGGGTGGGAGGAACAAGAAAAAGACACACACCATGGTGGAACGAAGAAGTGAAAGACGCAATCAGAAAGAAAACAGAGAAAATGAGAAAATGGCTGAAGAGAAGAACGGGAGAAGCGAGAGAGGAGTATGTACAAGCAAGAAATGAAGCAGAAAGAATCAAGAGGAGGGCGAAGAAGGAGGAGGCGGAGAAGATAGCTGCAGAATTAACGAGAGATGTAAATGAGGGGAAGAAAAAGCTGTTTAAGATGGCGAAAGCATATAGAAAACCGAAGAATAAAATCAGAAACATAAAGGATAGAAATGGAGAGATACTGGTAAAACCGGAAGAAAGGAATATAAGGTGGACGGAACACTATGAAGACTTGTTGAACGTAGAATACGGAGCACAAGAGGAAGTGGTGGCGGACAGGGGAGAAGCGGAGGAGGAGAGGGAGGAGGAAGAAGAGATTACAATGGAAGAATATGAGGAGGCTATAAAAAAGATGAAAAGGGGCAAAGTGCCTGGAGAAGATGGAGTGGCGGTCGAATTGGTGATGGAGGGAGGAGAGGAATTGAAGGAGAGAGTTCTCAACCTGTTGAACATTTGTTGGAGAGAGGGAAAAGTGCCGGAGAGATGGGGGAAAGCTATAATAATACCAATATATAAAGGTAAAGGAGAACCAAGCAACTGTGATAACTATAGAGGAATTGCATTGATAGACCACCTGGCAAAAATCTACGAAAGAATATTGGAAAGAAAGTTGAGAGTGATTGTGGAGCCGAGACTGGGAGAGGAGCAACATGGGTATAGAAGAGGAAGAGGAACGACAGATCTCCTGT